>JAGSMR010000073.1:1050000-1232500 GCA_029286605.1 Sericinus montela | reverse complement strand
GTACTTCCACCGTGACTGTACCTGTAAAAGCAATAACGCAAATACTCCCTCCAAAATATCTTCGGTGGAAGGTGGGTCGAAAGGAATTAATTGCCTAGACCTCTGTCTACCTCTGTATTGGCAATGGCGTGAAGATATGAGAAAAACACGCTCAAAGTTTTTACAGTTACGTTAATTTTCAGAGATCTTTGTGGTAAAATTTACTTAGTAATTACACCACCATTAGACCTTCGATTGTAGTCATAACCTACAAAATAAGTAAATAGTTTTCATTAGGACGAATAAATTAGCCAGATAGGTGCTATAGACCGTTGATTGTTTGATTAACTATAGGTCCGTAACATCATAAGTAGTTTTAATGTTACGAACCTATGGTTAATCAAATCATTCATTCATTCATTTGTTCGCCCAGTTTTAAAAATAAATTTCTAATTATCATCAGTTAAGTATATATAACTTTTAGACTAATATTTTTCAATGATACCTTTTTTAAAATTATTACTACCTTTATTTTATATTGAAAACATATTTTTTGTTGTATTCATTTTTTATTTATTTAAAAATTTCTTCATTTTGTAACTTACTTAAAAGATAAATACTATCATAAACAAACATAAATGCCTTCAAATTTCCTTAGTTTCGATCTGTCCTGATTCATAAAATACCCCACGCCAGCTTGGAATACGTCTGAAAAATAAAGAAGTATGGAATAAATAAAACTATTACTTCGTAAGAAAAGTATTTTCTCAAAATTTTCTGAATTTTTTCTCGTACGCACTTTATGAACGAACGTACGCACCAACTTCTCTTATGAACTTTTAAGATTTTCTCGACATACTCATGTCTGAATTTGTTATAGCCGTATAACAGCAAATGCTACGTAACAAATTCTTGCTAAACCAAAGTTACCTATAGGTAGGCGACTGGCACTCTTTAATAATCTCTTTCTTAAACACAGACACAACAGACCGGCTGTACACGCACCCTATTTAACTGGCTATCCAAAATGGGCACTTAATTACTCACAACAGGCATCTCAGGCTATTGCTTAAGTGACGACTGACAACCACCTCGGACGAGTGGCGTAAACATCGGTTTTTAAGGTGTCGCCATCTCGAACCTCCCGGTTGCGTCAATGTAGAAAAACCACTTTTTCTACATTTTCTCGGGTTTGCGTGTTTGTGGTACCTTCGTTGTTTCTGATACCCATACCACAAGTGCTTTAGCATCTTACATTAGAATTGGAGCAATGTAGGTGATAAAGTAACTGGAAAGTAATGCAACAAAACCAAAGTCATATTTTCAAAGGCATAGCTTACAATTGCCTTTTAGTGTTTGGGTTATTATAACATTTGAAGAGTGAGACGTCTTTTTCACCAGCACATCTGTTCTTCCATTGTTGTGTAGGTTTAATGACCCGCGACCAGAGTTTTTCATTTTTAGGTATATAAAAAACATCCTGTGAATGATGTGCGGGAACAAGTTTGATAATGTTGCCATTCTTTTCCTTTCTTTCACTGAAATATATAATTTGTTAAATTAAATTACCAGTTTGTTTCTTTATTTAAAAAAATGTTTATTAATCCAACTAGTAATGGTTACGTACGGACTTATCTTGAAGAATCGGTTAGAAATAAACTTTGTTTTTTGGTTTCGGGCTATTGCTATTTTCAGTCTATGATTGACTTCTTCAGTTAACGATGCTCCGATGATATTTAGTTGTTTTGATTTAAGTTTAGGCTTTCTTAGGAGTGCTAACGATTTCAATATAGAGATTAAAGCAATGCTTATTGTGATATAAAAAAGATGATAAGACGGGAGCGACGTTTGTGTCCAGCCTATTTCCAACTCCTAGTTTTATGTCAAAATAATTTTAAATTTCTTAAAAAATAGTGCGATTCAAAACTCGATGAAACCCAAGAAAAAAAAGAAAAAGAAATGAATGAAGGCATTACGGGAGAAAAAGATCATCGAAAAGAAACTCTCGTTAAAGAGGTAAAATTTTACTGCTCCTCTGGTAGCGTAGCATAGTTCGGTAGTCGTGCTTCTTTTCTTTTTTTAGCACCCAACGCTCAGCATTGTGACTGAAGTGACGAAAATATTTCAATCATAATCTTATACCTCATATCAGAAACCTAAATAATTCATACAGTTATGAATTATTTAGATTTCTGAATAACGGACTCGTAGTGTTTTGTTAACATAATAAATGTATGGAGATAAATCAAGTTTTAGAATATATTTAAATAAAAATAACAAACCTTGAGATCCTATCAATAGCGTCTGCGTGACGAAACTCATCTGAAACAGATTATTTATCTTTAATTTCAATAATATTGTTTGGACATTTATTAAGGCCGATAACAGTTAATTTTTAAAATAATAATCTACGGAATTTATCAGATATTCCTATTTTTTTATTCTCGTTTGTTTTAGTTATTTTTTATTATAGTTTCAGTATTCAAAATAGTGTTAAATTATTAAATTGAACCGCACAAAATAAAATAAGTATATAAAATTATATCTAAACCGAAGAAGCTTATAAACTAAGGTAGATAATGTCATAGAAACCTTTGTGGGGAACGTTTTTTCTCATTCTCGATGATATTTGATAACCATCGGCTGATATTGATTTCTTTGACGGTAAATCTTGTTTTTTCTGCGAAAAAAAAAACATAACATAGAAAGCAGATAAAACAAAAAATTCCCTCTCTTCTACATAGAATAATACTAAACCTAAACTAATCTTTGACCTAATATTATGAAGAGACAAAAACTCGTAGCTGTTGATAATTTTCTAAATATATTTTCTTCCGAACCCCATATTTTAAGGATATCTGTCTCAATACGCATTGTTGCCGCACGAGTTTTTTCATTACTATTAAAAGAATTCATTACTGTGACTAATCAAAGGAATTACCATCACGACGTCATTTTCGCTTTCACCGAAAGATATCACTACCGTGTCTGAACAAAATTGACTTAAAAACTCGCATTAAGCATTTCGGTACATAAAGTGAACAAAAATACACATAAAATTTACACATAAAAATACACTAAATACACAAACAAAAGCGGCAATAGCCAAATGGTTTAGGGTGCGGATTGCGAAACATGACGTTGCGGGTACGGACCCCGCCATTCTACTATTGTCGTAAATTAATTCCAAACACAAGCATTGCGGCTCAGTTGGAGTGGTTAACGGGAATACTAGTAATGTTATTTCTTCACGCCATTACCAATACTGGGATAAACAGAGGTCCAGACAATTATTCCTTTTGACTCACCTTCCTCCGAAGCCAACCACTTCAGGATCGAACTCAGGTCTCTTGATTCGATGCGATCACCTATCGTGACTAAAATACACATAAATGTATGAATATTTTTGCATCAAACGTAAAAAGCAAAATTTTACCTGTTGATCTGGTTTCTTAATTTTTCTTTTATTTTCTTTCCACTTTTCTAGGGCCAGCTTTTGAGAATGTTTCAGGTATAGAAAATCTGAATACCATTTTATATGAGATGTAATATCTTCCAACTGTGTACCTTTGACATAATATAGAATTATTAAATTAAAGAGAAATTTAACATCAATTTAATTAAATAATTAAAAAAGCGATGAAAAGAAAGATGGTGAAATTAGTGCGAGGTTGGATCGCCGCGATTCAATATACCCACCTGAGCGAGAGAGAGAAAGAAGGTGGTATATATATATATATATATATATATATATATATATATATATATATATATATATATATATATATATATATATATATATATATATATATATATATATATATATATATATATATATATATATATATATATATATATTGTTTTTTTGCGCCAATGTCTTAAATAAATATTTGGTTTCAATTATATACTTATATAATTACATACAAATTTTTTATTTGCAACTTTATGAAACCCATTTTAAAGGACCATAACAATTATTCAAACTTCGGGTTGACTGGCAGACAACGTCTAAAGGCAGTAGCTTTAGACGTTGTTTGTTTGCTTTGTATAACACGCTTCTTAAGGTATACAATGAAGTTTGAATAATATAAAATAAATAAAAATAAATAAAACAAGCAGACGCATGACCCCGCCCTTCTCTAGAAAATGGAGCGACGACCTGCGTAATATATATTGGGGGGAGTAGATGGGTGCAGATGCAACAGGGCTGTTGTATGTGACTTTCTTTGGCAAAAACTAAACTTTCGACAGGCTATTACGAAAAAAGGCGCATAAACTTGTTTAGAATAAGGACGTGGTTATATGTGACTAAAATCGAAGTTTAATTGAATAATGTGGCTACGGCACTACCGCTCTAGACAAGTTAGTCTTAGTATTCTTAAAAAGACGACGTCACCTCTCACACTCTTTCTTCCTAATTTCCGCTTTCCCCTTCCAAAATTCATAAAAAATTTATTTTTCAATTAGTGAATGTACTAGTATACCTGGTAGTTTCTCCAAAACATCATCTTTGAAAGACCGGAAGCGTTCCTCGCCTTTAAAAAAGTTGTCAAAATTTATCGCTTCGGCGGTATTATCAGTACAAAAATATTTGTTCCAGATTTGAACAAAAATATTATGATTATATTCGTTCCACCCTCCATAGCGTTTACGTCCGTTCATTATAAACTCTTGAAACTTTTGTACTTCCTGGAATAATTGTCGTGAAGAAAGTGCAAAATCAATTTTGATAACTTATAAATCTTTTAATATTTGATGAAATAATGCAGTTAGCATTATTTCATCGTATAAAACAAAAACAAAAGTAACAAAAATTAAAAATTTTAAAAATCTTACTAACGGAACCACCGCAAATAAAAGAAAAAACAAAGACCAACCTACACAAGAATAATTGGCAATCATCATATTTACCCTTACAAGTGTATATTACAATACCAAGATCATATTTTCATAAATATGCATAACTATATAAATTAGGGACGCAAAACGTATTATGGTAAACATTTTATTTTTTGAATGTAACAACGAAATGAATATAATACATATCGTTCATACATACACGTATGTACTATAACAAAGGTTATAAATAGCAACATATAAAGGAAATTACTCTTTTATGCTACATTTTCAAAAACTATTTCCCATTCCTGTAGGAACTTCGGGATACAAAAATATACTACTTCTTTAGGAGTAGCACATTTTAGTCTTGAATAAAAATACGATTTAAAGTACGACTACTGAAAGTTGTTATTTTAATTTCTTTAAGAAATATTGGTGCCATATTATATTTTGTCAAAATCATCCATAATGCATAGAGAAAAGTGAATACTCACTGGACATTTAAATGGCGAATTTATGAGAACTTTAACAGGGCTCGGTACGATCTCCCGAAACTGCGTAGCTTGTGGTTTTGTTACTTTCATTTTAACGTGATTTTCTTCAAATTTGTTCAATGCTAGCTGTAAAACAACACGAAATTTTATAATTTACAACGTAAACCGTTTCGTTCGTTGTGACACAATCTGTTACGATAATTTGTAAAAATAGTTGTAAAAATAGACTTCTAAACACTCCCAACTATACCACATTTATTATTTTCAAGGCAATACCAACGGTTACCATGTCAATGTATAAAACATAATAATAATAAAAGTCACGGTAGCCGAATGGTTGGGTGATGGGAATTCGAGTCAAGAGACACGAGTTCGATTCAAGGTTGATGAGACGGTGGTAGTTTCACAAATGACGATGGATGGATGTAATGTATGTTACTTATATCGATAAATAAATGATTTGATTTGATTTGAAATGCCTTTTTCCAAAACTTATGACAATTTATTTCGATGGCTTGGACATTTATGTCCGTCTTTAGACGGAGACAGACTCACCACCTGTCATGTTGTCTCAAAAATTTTCTTCGGTTAAAGGTGAGTCGAAAGGACTATTGTTTGGACCTCTGTCGATTGGGAATGGCGTGAAGATATTTTTTAAATAAAATATTTTAATGCTACACTTTTACAATTATATTTTCCGTTCCCGTCGGAACTTCGGGATATAAAGGAGGTACTTAAAATTTTGCAATCTAAAGTTTTGTATCTAAAGAAGTTTTATTTTTTATGTTTAATGAACCTGTCGTTGGTATATTTTTTAAATAAATATAATACTTATCTACATGGCGTTTAACAGTGGTAGAGCCACGCATAAGCTGTTGTTGCATGAATGGGCCGGCTCGCCCGGGAAAGTATCTCACAGAATACCGACGTGAAGTAGAAGTCTAACAAACTTCTGCGTTTCGTCTGGTGAGTGCAGGTAACCCCCGTGCCCTTAGTGGGGGTGTGTGTGGGTGGAAACATACACATACACACAAATACACAAACATACACATACACACAAACACACATACACCCCGGTGCACGGGGACACCCTAAGGCCGGCAACGCATCTGTTATGCCTCTGGTATTGCGGGTGTTCATGGTATCACAAACACCCAGACCCGAGAAAATACTGAAAAAGTGGTTTTTCTACCGTACAGGAATCGAACCCAGAACCTTGGAGAGAGCGACACCATAAAAACCGGTGTGTCACCACTCGTCCACGGAGATCGCACATTAATATTTTACTGACAATGACACCACATTATCATATTTTAGCGTTAAATTTTCAATAAGTGGGTCGCACTAAAAGACTTTAAAAATAATAAAAAAACGGCTCAAAGTACAAAGTGGCCAAGTTGTTTTCACTGTTCTTCGAAGTAATCTCCATTTATCTCTATATGTTTTTGGATTAGACAGAACCACAGAAAAGTAGTGGATAAACATTTACAAACGCACTATCCGTATTTACAGGGCTCGTAACGCGAATAAGCCGAAGAGTATATATGCTTATCTTCACGCCATTCCCAATACAGGGGTAGACATACGTCTAGACAATTATGTCCTATCGACCCATCTCCCACTGAAGATATTTTTGGTACAACGTGGTGAGCCGGCCGCCGTCTTGATGTCCAAGCCAACGATATAAATCGTACATAAGTTTTCGAAAAAACCCATCAGTTCGGGCCTGTCTCTGAGGATCGAACTCGGGTCTCTTGACTCGAATTCCGACCACCCAACCCGCCTATCGTGATATATCTTTAGTTCCTTGAATAAATTAATGTCGCAGGGCGCCTGGCCGTGACTATAAAGCGGATGTACTCGATACCAGTCAAGGTTAAATTTTCAATTGTTCGTTTTGCGTAGTGCGATGAAACGCTATCGTGGTGACTTCCGTCAGTGACTCGGCTTTGTTAGGCGCCGCTCTCGCTGCATTTTTAATATATACATATTATTATAATTTTTATTTTTATATATGCATATTAGGGTGATGGGACATAAGGGAAAATTTTTGTCGCAAAATAAAATACGCATACCCTCTGTTTTTATTTGGATTGTCCTCATTGACTCAAATAATAACAATTATTGCGATTAAAGAACGATAACCCGTGCCGACTTGATACCAAACTTGAATTTGTAATGACTTACTGTAATAGGAATTCAGAACTTAATTTTCATTACTTAATTAATACTCCAATACACGCAATTAGTATATAAATTTTTCATTCATTAAAATTTATTATTATTGTTCTTTTTCTTTTTATCGTTGGTTTTCGGAGTCAGGATAACTTTTTCGGTGTTCTTTGTTCGAAACGTAATAAAAATAGTTTTTGTCCCTCCTCCTCTCTTGCTATCCACCGCGCTTGGTTCATAACACCTGGAGGTCGAATTTTAATTTTAATCTCGATATCTATATATCCACTTAAAATATCATAGAAAGTCTGTTAACTCTCGATAATCATCTCAAACTATTTATTTTATCAGTTCAATTCGTTAAGTTTTTTTTTTGTAAAGTCACGATAGCCGAGTAGTTGGGTGGTCGGAATTTCGAGTCGAGAGACCCGAGTTCGATCCCCAGGTAGCAGGCTCGTACCAATGGGTTTTTCAAAAAACTTATGTACGACTTATATCGTTGGCTTGGACATAAAGACGGCGACTGGCTCACCATCTGTCACGTTGTCCCGAAAATATCTTCGGTGGAAGGTGGGTCGAAGGGACTTAATTGTCTAAACTAGACCTCTGTCTACCCCTGTATTGGGAATTGCGTGAAGATTTTTTTGTGCAAGTTTTTCTCTATACTTCTGAAATTTATTTGAATGAATACTTTTAAAGTTTTCACCAATTAGACAATATTGTATCCAAGTGATATACCCAACCATTGAATACTTGCTTCAAGAATTAACACGGTATCTGATATACACAACTGACACCTATTTAGCGATGCTACTAGTTTTAGACTAATAAAATCTCTCCGCAAGGGTGTTGTGCTGGGTTGCGAATTTTCAACAAGTTTCGGTACATCTTGTAAATCGAAGTTTTCATTACATACAAAATTTATTCATTATTAATTAGTGACTTGTTACGGCACATAAGAAAATGTCGAAGGTGTCGGTTCAGACAAATATTTAGCACGTCGTTTTTCTTCTTCGAAAGTTCCGATGCGGGCTCTTTCCTCTTTAGCAGTCATTATTTTATCCACTCCTGCTAAGTGACCAGGTCGGCCTGGTTCTCTTTGAGACTGAAAAGATTCTATCTTCATTTATTTTTATTAAATGAAGTGCATCGGCATGCACAATGTCAAACAAATTATCTTAATTGTTAACAAAGTCTTGACAGCGCTGCTTATAAACTTCTTGTGTCTTTTATCTTTTTTCTTGCAATCCTCTCCAAACATTATAAGAGTTTAAGAGTTTTTTGTTTTTCACACAATTATGCAAAGATTTACTGGGAATACGCTCCCTTTTCCAATAAATAATACTCAACTCAACTCATGCGAGTTGTGAGATTCCCGCTTTCATTGACAGTTAAATTCACTCTTATTCGCGGATATTGTAAAATAAAACTGCTAGAACACAAGTTCTAGTTCTAATGGACAACCATTTTTATCAAGTATAGAAGTTTTTATCCCATTAATTGATGTTTTAGATCGCCTATTAAAATATACGCCTTTTAGAACTGCGTAATTGCCCTGAAGTGTTGACTGATTGAAAACAATGCGAGTTCTTCTCGCAACATGAGAAAAACTCGCATGAGTTAAGCTATTTAAGAACAAGTAATTAAAAGCACATCGACACGTTAGGTCGCGTCATCCTTAGAGATATGTATTGATGTAACTCGGCACGGGTTACCGGGGTCCTACCGGCTTAAAATTTTGTTTATAATTGTTTTTACTTGTAAAAATTATGAGGATATGAGTAAAAAACTACTTTGATTTTTTTGGGACACTCTAACGTATATATTACATATAAATATGTATACCGATCTACTTTACCTCATTTTCAAGTTCTTGTGCTCGATTTTTCAATGCTTCTAATTCAGTTTGTAGATACATTTTAAATGATTTCATTTTTGCTTCGAGATTGAAAACATATCTTTTTATTTCATTAATATCTGAAATAAAAACATACTTTGCCATTGCAGCTTTACGAAACTAAACTTTTACGAAAGTTTTATAGCTAAATGTGAATTTGCTAAAAGCAAAGTAAAAAAATTTGCTAAAAATAACAAAAATGTACTTTAAACTAAATATTATTGAAAATTTTAATAAAATGACTATATATTATTATATGAAAATGACGAATACTAGTTATTTAGATTTTTATTATGTTTGGATAATCATCGAACAAGTAATTGCTCATTAGCAAGATATATTTTTTCACTGTACAATGAGCCTCTTATTCGTTCAATTATGTACTTTGTTTTCATAGCTCCCCGTTACCATTTCCAGGTTCACTGTTATAAACTGCAAGCTGCGCAGCATTCAAAGTTCGCGAATCCCTCGTAGTTAACGAAAACTCTTTTTTTTATATAGAAAAGGGAAGCAAACGAGCAGGTGGTTCGCGTGATGGTAAGTGATTACCGCCGCCCATGAACATCCGCGATACCAGAGGCATAGCAGATGCGTTGATGGCCTTTGAGAAAGTTATAGGCTCTTTTCTTGAAGGTCCCTAAGTCATGTCGGTCCGGAAAAACCGGTGACGGCAGCGCATTCCATGAAGTACAAGTGCGTGGCAGAAAATTCCGCGAAAAAAGCACTATGGTCGAATGCCAAGCATCAAGATGGTGTTGATGGAATTTTTGACTATGCCGTAAGGGACGATGGTGAAATTCAGCGGCTGGGATTAATCCAACAATTGCTCGGAGCACACCCCGTAGTAAATCTTGTAAAAAATGCAGAGATGCAACGTCTCTTCGCAATGCCAGGGGATCTAGCCTATCAGATAGAACATGGTTGTCGACAATTCGAGCCGCTTTTCGTTGGATACGGTTAAACGGAAGGAGCTGACATTGGGGCGCCCCCGCTCAGAGATGCGTACAGTACTCCATGTGCGGCCGAACCTGTGCCATATAAAGTTGAAAGCGGTGGGCAGGTATGAAGTATCGTCCTGCTCTACTGAGCACACCAAGCTTTTTAGAGGCCATTTGGCCTTCCCTTCCAAATGACCGCGAAACTGAACTTTGCTCGATGTCGACGCCAAGGATTCCGATGCTGGCTGAGGCCGGGAGGAGTGCTCTCAAAATGAGGTGATATGACGAATGGTCTCGTTTTAGAGGTAAACGCGCAAACTTGTGAAAACAAAAAAAACGTGCAAATCTCGACATCAGACACAAGATTGTTTCGGTACTCGACGGCCGGAGTATAGGGCATCATCAGTGTTGTCGTTTGCATAGCAATGAATGTTACTAATTTATAACAAATTATTGATATGCAGAAGAAACAGGGTTTGCGATAGCACACAGCCTTGAGGGATACCAGCATTCACAGACTTGGAGTCCGAGCATGCACGAAACGAGCAAGGAACGAAAAGTTCCATTCCTTGAAGCTCCACATCAGCACCGGAATTTGCAACGGCGTCGGGACTATCCAGCGAGAAGTAAACCTGCCCCCATGGGTAAGACCGCACCCCTTCCCAATCCGCCGACCTGTAGTGTCACACACGGCTATGCAACTCAATAAATACAAATCATCCGATCCCTTTAATTTCACTATACAAAGTTTGCGTTATATTTGAAAACGGCAATAGGTACTGCTATTGCAGACAGCTAGTTGGTAACAATATTGAATCGCCCTTTAAGAAGTTACTACATACTACAAAGGTATGTTATATATGTAACACAAAGTAAATAGTAAACTACGTAATGAAAAGAGTGTGTTATTAAAATTTTACTATATTTTTATTTAATTTTTATATTTATCTATATTTTTCTATATTTAACTTTTAAAAGTCGAAAAACATAAATTTTTAAATTGTAAAAGTAATGTTTTTACAACCTATACGTTCATTCCTACATTCACTACCTACACGGTCAGTTCATGATAAAGTCTTGCTAAGTAATAAGGCCTATCTATCACTTTGATAAAACGTTAAAATTTCTAATGTATACAAAATGCGGTTCTAAAACTATAAACGAAATTAGGGCACAGAAGAAAATATGAACTTATACAAAAGAAAATACAAACACAACGTTTGAAGTATAGTTACCACTACGTTTTACATGGTAGTACTGGATCGTAAACTTTAAATTGTAGGTACTTACCTAACAGTTCGTTTGACTGCGCCGATAGTTTGACATCCTCCAACAAATTTTTTATCTCAATATACGAGTCTTTTATTTCAGTGTCGTATATTCGAGACTTAGGACTCGTCTGAGGATTTATTTTAGTAGTAATCTCATCTAGTTGGCAAACTTGAAGCATGTTATAAACTGTTGAGTTTAACACGCTTTCTTGTATTTTTAATCGCCTCAATCTTGCCGGAAGGTTAACATTATTGTTCGAGTTTGTTAAATTTAATGATTTATTCATTCGTAGCGATAATATACTCTGTGGCAACACAAATACAAATCACTGTGTTATAAATATGTTACGTGCTCACTAATTAAGTAAGAAAAAATGTTCTGCTATCCGTGTGGATATGTATCATAAAGGCATGCATATCGATTAATCAGGTTAGCCGTTGCTATGACTAAATACCATAAATTGCTTTATATATCAATATTTATAAAATAAACTTACTAAATGAATCTTTTTATGTGAATACGTAGATATCATAATTACATATATTGTAACATATTGTCATTTCGTTTTTAATGTAGACTAATATGGTACGTGCTTTCATATTCATTAATGATATAATGTAGTTATTATATTCTACTTGATTAAAATTTCTCTAAAAGATTGCTAGAATTATGCTGCCAAGCTTAGAGTTTATACCTTAGAGTATAAACTCTAAGCTTCTTATAGTAAGCGTAGTAATTACATACTCTTTGACTTGGAGCAGTCGATCGATAAAAATTTTACGCTAAATTGTCTATTTAGTGTATTTAGTCATTATTTATATTTTATTTATTTATAAAAAAAATATTTTCACGCAATTCCCAATAAAGGGGTAGACAGAGGTCAAGTCTAGACAATTAAGTCCCTTTGACCCACCTTCCACCGAAGATATTTTCGGGACAACTTGACAGGTGGTGAGCCCGTCGCCGTCTTTATGTCCAAGCCAACGATGAAATTCGTACATAAGTTTTTTTTTTTAAAACACATTGGTACTGCCACCTGGGGATCGAACTCGGGTCTCTCGACTCGAAATTCCGACCACCCACCAACTCGGCTATCGTGACTTCTACTTTATTTATCTAAATATATTTTATTTATTATTTTAGTAGTTGTACTAACTTGTTTAAAACTTTTAACTTGTTTAAACTAACTTGTTTTAACTCTATTTTTTTCTTATATAATAAAATAATGAATATATATATATATATATATATATATATATATATATATATATATATATATATATATATATATATATATATATATATATATATATATATATATATATATATATATATATATATATATATATATATATAAAATACGTATGGCTATGAGAGAAAGAAAATATGTGCTCGCAGCTCTCTCTCTCACTCTTTGATAGCCTTAAAGGGGAAAAGTTGCCTAACTTGGCAGTACTGATTGATATTACTATACTGTAAATAAGTTCTTTGATACATTTTTCTTACCTAATTTTGCTATGCTCTTTGGTTTATACTGGTTATACTGGTTTATACTGGTTTTGGTTATACTGATCTGATAGTGGGGATGTTTGTGGTAACTATAGTAACCAGTCTGACAATTTGTTGTAAATTCTGCCTTTTGGCAGATTTAAAGGTACTGTATAAAATCCTAGACTAACTGCCAATTTATTTGATTATTATGGACAAATTTAATTTTTATATTTTTACTGAAATTACAACAGCTGTTTCAGCTTTTAACTAACAACTTCTAACTTTTTATCTTTTGATAATGCGTGCCTGTAATTATAAATGTCTTACGCAAAAGGTTCATAATTATTATTTAAATTTAACATAATAATAAAATCAAAGATAGCTTTCTTTTCTGTTATTAATATCTTCTTGCCATTCCCAATACTGGGGTAGACAATTTATTCCTTTCGACCCACTTTTCACTGAAGAAATTTTACGGGGCAACGTGACAAATGGAGAGCCTTTCTCTGTCTCTATTTCCAAGCGAACGATAGACTGTACATAGTTTTTGAAAAGACCCATTGGCCTACCACCTGGAAATGGATCTCGGGTCTCTAGACTCAAATCCGGTTACTTAACCACTCGGCTATCGAGAAAATAACTTGTTCTTTTCTGCTGAATATTGATATTTGCGGCTATAGCCTTGTAAAATATTTAAATTAAAAAGTTTAAACTTACGTACCTATTCGCACAAGTTACAAGTCTATCACAGATGTAAATATAAATTTACTCTTATCTGTGTAATGAATTGCCTAATCTGTGGCATTGATACTTTGGCGAATGCGAAACGACCACGACACAAAAGTTGTGGTATAAAGAGAGTATACATGAATATAATCATTCAATCGACTAGTTTTCCGATTTTTAATAAAATCATGGATTTCCTATACCGATTCAAATAGTGATTTCTGAAATCGATACTAAAATTATTAAGAATATCTTTTTTTGAAAATCGATTTTTACTGTTTAAGATGAAATGTATGTGAGTACAGATATACATGAGTGTGCAAGATAAGGACTTTTGTAGTATATTAAGGATTTAGCCGATTTCACAAGGTTTTTATTCTTGGCAAAATTTCTTGAAAAACACACAGTGTAAAATTTTTACGCATTGAGCTTTGAAAGTTTGCGACTAGGATAGTTCCGTTTCCGACCGTTTTTTAGAATACCCCTCGTGGTAAATGCTGTATAATAAAGAATAGAGACACATCATCTCTTCGCAAAGTCAATTGATAAAGTTGATCAACCGCGAGAGGACCTGATCACCAACGACTCATGGCGCTTAAGAGAAGCAGGCGGTATTTATGTTACTTTGTCTTAATAACGAATTGTTTACCATTTAACCGCATTCAACCATGTATATTAGTCTGACCTTTCCTTAGAGTAGCATCTGGTACTCGCAATGAAATATACAATTGCCTTTGCTTATACCATAGTCTTCCAAAGATCACCACAGAACATCGTCGTTGAAACACTGGCAATAATGACGATATTGCGACATAGCCGGTATCAAAATCAAGAGAAATATTTTCAAAATGAGGACTGGAATTTTGTGTTTTTAGGATTACAAACATATTAACATATCGACTAGTAAATGTTTACTTTTGGACATAGGCTTCTTCTATAAGGAGGATTTATCATAAGCGCAGTCTCAAAATCATTGATAGAGTAAAATAAATCATATAATATAAAGTAATATAATATAAAGTCACGATAGCCGAGTTGTTGGGTGGTCGGAATTTCGAGTCGAGAGACCCGAGGTCGATCCCAGGTGGCAGTACCAATGAGTTTTTTAAAAACTTATGAATGAATTTCATCGTTGGCTTGGACACAAAGACGGCGACGGGCTCACCACCTGTCACGTTGTCCCGAAAATATCTTCGGTGGAAGGTGGGTCAGAGGGACTTAATTGTCTAGACTTGACCTTTGTCTACCCCTGTATTGGGAATTGTGTGAAGATATTTTATTTTTATTTTTAAATTAATCATACTGGTTTCTTTGTGGCATTCGCAGTTCGCTTAACAATTTGTTTAGTATCTAAAAAGTACCGGAACTTTTATCAGCTACTCTTGAATCCCGGAACTCTATTGTAGCACCCGTCCTTAATTCCCAAGTATTTTAAAATTGAAGAAAATCGATTTTTTAAGTAATGACATCGAGATCGACGATTTCAGTAAATTAACAATATACTAGAGTTTTATTTTTCGGTGTACAATGAACGAAACATTGTTCGACAAATCATTCACTTGATTACATTACAAAGAACTGAAATTGATTAGAATCAGAGTGAACTGGTTTACCACGTTTCGGTATTGCTTTTCCTTGTCTTCGACGTCGGTGAGCTCTGACAATCTGATAATATTAATTATTTTTTAATACTTTAAACAATTTTTAAATATAATCATCATTTATTTAATAGGTTAAGATAGCTAGAAAAAAAGTTAAACTATTCGTCATAATGGGCATTGTCACAACCAGTCTTGGACTTCTTTTTATTATCACCACAGCTTTTACCGAAGAAGCTCCTAAGGGTCCCAAAGTTACCCACAAGGTAATATTTATTGTAAAGTTATTCTAAATATGTTGTAAAAAATCAGTTTGACCATGAGAAGGTCACTGAACTATAATGACATGACGCTTCGTGATTTTCTTACGAACGGCGTAACTTAAATTTTGGCCAATAATTGTTGAATCCTTTTGTTATTACGAAGGTTATGTAGTAATAAAACGTACAATGATTGTAAAACCTTAACCGGTAAAATTTAGCCGTTAGGTTAGTACTCTTGAATCCCGGAACTCTAGTAGTAGTAGTAGTAATAATAATAGGTTACTGTAGATAAACCATAAAATCTACAATTCTTTTGAGATTTAGAAGAGCTAAGCTCACAGGCACTGTTCAAGAGACCAATAGGGCAAATATTATAATACATATACATTTTTAATTTTTATGAAAATTTTATAAATTAAAATAATAAATATACATAAATTATAGTGATAAATTTAATAAGTTAACAATATTTGTCTATTTTACAAAGGTTAGAGTTTAGGTTTGTAAATATAACAAGGTAACACAATTGTTGTGACACTTCTTTGGTTCAAAGAACACATACAACACTAAGATACCATTGAGGGTTGCATATCAGTTAATTTGGTAGTTGGGTCACCAATTATTAAACTTTTTTAAGCTGCTGTTATGCCTTATTCATTTTGTTTTTGTCAATAATCTGTATATCTATTCTTTATTTATCCAAAGCAAATGAGAAAGAGGAAATCTAATATTTGTGGTCTTGTCACAAGTAATTCTGCAAAATTAATTCTGATATAGGCAGCTGTTTGCAATGTTGTGCACACAGTTTAATTAACACAGGTCTAGCCTTTATCCTAGTATCATTCTTTCAAATAAGTCTTAAAATGTCTCCTTGTAAAAAATGTATAGTTATTATAAATTTTATTCAAAACAAAATGTTTTTTACCTTATACATTAACTTAAAATTTTTTCACAAAAACAGGTCAGTTTTGACATTAAAATTGGAGGTGAAGATGCAGGCCAAATTGTTATTGGCCTTTTTGGAAAAACGGTTCCTAAAACAACAGAAAATTTCTTCCAATTAGCACAAAAACCTGAGGGAGAGGGCTATAAAGGCAGCAAGTTCCATAGAGTCATTTCCAACTTTATGATTCAAGGTGGTGACTTCACTAAAGGCGATGGTACTGGTGGTAAGTTTCTCACAGGATTTGATAAACATTGGTTTAATATGTTAGATAATTTTTTACATTAACTTATTAATGGAAAAATTATGTAACATATTAAACCAAACCAAAATAGTTTATGAGAGACACAATACAGATTTAGACCTTGAAGAGGATGTATGGATCAAGTGTTTTCTCTCCACATGATTGGAAAAAGCTTCTGAGATTATGCTGCTTACCACAAGTTTTTGTGGTAAGTAGCATAATCTCAGAAGCTGCTTACCACAACTTTTTGTGCTTTAATGGATCTTGAGAAGGCTTGTCATATGGTATTAAGGAAGAAAATGCGGAAACTTGCTGGGGGGTAATGTGGGTGGCCTACTGCGAAAGGCTGAAATTACTTCATGGTATTTATTTATGGCATGACTTGGCACCCATGATTAGCACTAAAACAGGTGTAAACAGAGTTGTGTCATGTCTACTTGGATTTTCATATTTTATCTTGACAGCTGTTTACAGGTGATAGTAGTTAGTGTGAATTTGGGTGACATGAATGTAAATTGTATGTAGTATGCTGATGATACTGTGCTTGTGCTTATTGCACCATCAAAGGAAGAGGATGAACTGTAGCCATAAGTGTGAAATATGGGTAAATCAGGAATGTTTATAACAGGTTTTTTTTATAGAAAAGGGAGGCAAACAAGCAGGTGGCTCATGTAATGGTAAGTGATTACCGCTGCCCATGAACACCGACAATACCAGAGGCATAGCAGATATGTTGCCGGCCTTAGAGTGCCTCACCAGATGAAATGCAGAAGTTTGTGAGGTTGTTGTTACTTCCCCAGTCGAGCCAGCCCATTCATGCAACAACAAAAGCTGATGCATGGCTCTTCCACTGCAAAATGTATACTTAGGGCACTCTTTTAGCTGGTATGGAAGATGTGATTGTGAAGTGGAAAGGCGTTTGGGTGCTGCGAACAAAGTTAATCAATCCCTGCCCGTGTTAGCCAAAAGACAGGATGTTGTAAAAAGTGCACTCCTTACAATACATACATGGTACCAACTTTGTTATAAAGCTGTGATACATGGGTCTGCTAAAAAATAAATAAAAAGCAGTTTGAATGCTATGGAAACGCAATATCTTTGTTAATATACTTGGGTGCCAAGGCATGTCTGTATGAAGAAAATGATAAATTTCAAAGAAGCAAAACATGTATGCAAGGATCGTAACACTTAGAGATCTGTTAATGTAATAATAATAATGTATTGCATCACATCATTACTTTTTTTACCCAATAGGTAAAAAAGTAACAACAAAGTAAGATGGAAACGACAGTTTCCATGAAAGTAGATAAAGGAAAGGACTGACTATTTTTAAATGTTTTTTAAATGTTCAAAAACTCATTTAGGGTGTAAAATGCACGATCAATCAACCAATTTATTTTCCCTTAATTTCAAAGAGCCTCCATTGAATGGTTTTATATTATTATGCAATTTGTTAAAAACTCTTATTCCAGTAAAATACTTTCAAAATACATTTTCATGTTCACTCTGGCTGCCCCATCAGGTACTATGTATGAAGATATTTATTATTTTAAATACTATTTGAAGATGAGGTTATATAATAATTACATAAACAGCTATATTTTAAGTAAATAACTTTATGTAAACATGTACGCCTTAAAACAGGACGAAGCATCTATGGAGAAAGATTTGAAGATGAGAATTTCAAGCTACGCCATTATGGTGCTGGCTGGCTGTCTATGGCAAATGCTGGAAAAGATACAAATGGTTCTCAGTTCTTTATAACAACTACCAAAACTGCCTGGCTAGATGGTAGACATGTAGTATTTGGCAAAGTTTTAGAAGGAATGGTATGTATTTTAATATCTAAAATTACATCAAAGTATGAGATGGTTTGTTTTAAAAAATTTGTGATTTACAGGATGTGGTTAGAAAGATTGAGGAAACGCCTACTGGAGCCAATGATCGACCCCTTAAAGATGTTACTATTGCTGAAACCCACACTGAAGTTGTTTCAGAACCATTTAGTGTTTCAAAAGAAAGTGCTCAATAACAAAAGTCACATTACTAGTTATTTTTAATTTCCATTATTAATTTGTGATAACATATTAAACCATTTAGAGTGTAATTTTTAAGTATAATAATATTCTCTTTCTATATGTTTGAATCATTATTTTACCTACTTTTATTTCACTTAATACATTGAGATTTTAGATAAATAAAAATACAATTTTAAGATTAAGTTAAATTTTTTATTTCCTGAAAACACAATTCTGCCTCATGTTTTATTTCATTATTTTTGCAAGAAACACCAAGCTTCCAGCCCTGTCCACAAGATTTTCTAGCTTTTTCTAGTAATTTCTTTTTAATATAGATTCTTCCAAGATTAACATACATGACTCCTAATTCATTCATATCAGGAATTTGCTTACCAATTTCAATAGCTTTTGAAAGATAACTGATGCCTTCATCATATTTACCTAGCTGATTACAAACTGTACCTATGTCATTCATCTGTATAACAATATGTTCTTTTTCAACATCAATATCAGCCATTTTATTTAAAGAACTTATCATGAAATCTAATCCTCGCTCACTGTCTTCATAGTCAAGTAATAACCTTCCATACCAATCTTCTGTCATAGCTACAAGTTTTTTAATTTCATTGGAGGGCTCTGCAAAAGTAATGCCTTCTAATTTATTAAGGCACCATTCATAACCTAATTTAGCTGTAGAATATTCTTTTTTCAAATGACTTATTCTTGCTAATTTAACACTAATATGAATGACACGGCTATCATCTTCCTTTACACCGTCAGCCATTATTCTTTGTGTCACCTCTACAAACAACTTCTTAGCTTTATCAAGCTGTTCTCTCTCTAAAGCTAAATTTGCCATGATATCATAAATGTATGTAATACCAAGTTGATTATGTAACTGTTGCGCTTGCCTTAATGCAACATGAAGCAGTTTTTCTGCTTTCTCATATTCACCTCGTTGACTAAAAAGTACACAATGTTTAATGGTATGAATAAGTTCATCTTCTGCACTTATTTTTTTGTCAAAACCTATCCAAGTAAAATATGAAAATCCTAAAGCACAAGATATAAATGCTTTGGATGGAGTAACTATTGAAAATTGGGAAATTGATGGATAATTCCTCTGGATTTGCAGCAATCTTATGAAGAGTAATCTATATCGTGATGCCATTTTAAATATTTTATAGAAGTTTGGGTGTTACATATAAATGTAAGAGGTTTTAATTTAATAATATCTATAATACATACAACACTCACTGATTGCACATGGAGTTTTTTTGTTAATACTTTAATATCGAAATTTATTCCCGAATATTATAAGATGAAATCGATGTGATGAGTTATATAATAGTCTGTTTGGTTTGATAGTAATGTAGACTGTTTTCATAGATAATTCAAAGAGGCCTCTCTTCAGAATTCTGCCAATATCAAGTCAGAAGTATCACTGATACTCTTGATCTGAGTAATAATTTTACTTGACATTTCAAATGTTGCCAGTATATAACTTGGTGATTATATACTCTTTAGTTGCAATTTTTTACCTTCGAAAAAAGTGATGTCTTACATATATATGAAAGTATAAACTATGTCATAACTATTTTAATTATTTTTTTTTACACAGCACAGAAAACAAACCCTAATTAAAAAAACATTCGATGAGAAGCCTACCACCCACTGCCACCTGTTTCTTTCCTGACCTAAAGATGATAAGGGTGGTCTTCGAATTTCATAGTGGCATATTTTCTCTTCCAATGTGTTGGTTGGCTTTATTAAACACATGCGAGAGATCACAGCATAATTTTATAAGACTTACCATAACACTTCTCACATTAGATCAGTGGAAGTGCGGCCAGAAGGCATATTTCGCACATGATTTAACCTTAGTGAAATATTAATATAATAATTTATAACTAAATTATGCGTTCTAATATTTTGTTTGTTGTAAACGAGATTGAAGACAATATATATTCATACTTTATATTTTTTAAATTTACGATATATAATTTTCAGTTACCATCGTGGATTTTTTTTTAAAACTGGAATAATGTTTGTAGAGATCGTTTTACTTGGGCACTTCCTTATTTAATGAAATCAACAGAGTTTCACTCTTTGACGACTTTTGTTACATAAATAATATTACAAATCAACCGAGTTGGGTGTGCACAGATTTTCATGGTGCTCTCTGCATCTGCTCTGTGGTCAATGTAGAAAGCACTTCTTTTAAATTTTCTTGGGTCTGGGTGTTTGTGATACCGCTATCCTTTCTGATGCCATAACATAAGTGTGTTAGCTATTTATATAGTTTTGATTTGATAGCTTTTCCTTTTCCTCTGACACAAAAGTTGCATATAAATACCTTTGTACACACGTTTTCCTTATACTATATGTCTGAATAAAAAAATACCTTCACGCATTTCCCAATACAGAGGTAGACAGATGTCTAGTCTAGACAATTAAGTCCCTTCGACCTACTTTTCAACGAAGATGTTTTCGGGATGACAGGTGGTGAGCCCGTCGCCATCTTTTTGTCCATGCCAACGATATAATTCGCACATAAGTTTTTTGAAAAACCCATTGGTACGAGCCTGCCACCTGGGGATCGAACTCGGAAATTCCCATCACCCAACAAGTTTATTTTATACTTGTGTGTGCATAAATTATTAAATAATTAAAAATAATTAATAACTTCATAATAACGTATTTTAAATAATTTACAAACATAGCGTTACGTTATCTGCGATCGCTTATAACACTGACGCGTACTCCCTAGTTGTTCTACTGTATTCTATGGTTCTACTTCTGGTATCTTGTTTGTCATCTGTCAAATTTATTATATTCTGTTCAGTGTTTATTTTATTGTATTTCTATGATGTCTGTAAGTGATTAAGATTTAGCTTTGTTTAAATTAAATTAGAAAGTGAGCTGATCAAAACAACTCAGGAACTGGTGCTTGAAAATGTTTTGCTAGAATTGATCGAAAGCAACACAATTATGATATTAAATTCGTGATTATGTATTTTTTCTTAGCTTTCGATTTCAAATAGTTTCGTAACATTTTAAATGGAACTCTGAAAGGAAAAATGTACGGAATTAACGGATCAGATTTCCCTCCTGTTACAGAAGACACTTTCTGCAAATATGTTTTATATTATGAGATAAACAGTTCTAGGTGATTTTTTTAGTAATTTATATCGCTGTAGGTTTGATAATGTAATTTTTTGTTGTGTATAAACATCTTTTTCTTTTCAGGGTCCGTATTTGGGATTTGCTTATTTTGATACCAAATGCTTTGTTTCTGCTGTTCTTAGTAGTAAGGTTTAACAAGGCTCAGTTAAAATTACGCGCTACTAGTAGTCCTATATTTTTGACTTTCTACTCATTGGTATGGGGCAATGTAATCATTAGCTTGATCAGATGTGCCGTGTCCATGACTGTCAATGCGGCAATGCCATTTGGTGGCCTGGTGGACAAGATTTTGTGGGTGACAGTAAGATTTTTTCTCTTGGCTACAGAAATGAGTGTGGTTATATTTGGATTGGCTTTTGGTGAGTGAACTTCCAAAATAAAATACTTGTTGAACATTTCTTTCAATATTAAAATTTACTAATAAACAAATAATTTACAGGGCACATGGACAGTAGAAGCAGTATAAGATATGTTCTTTTGGCAACATCATTCATATCACTAGCCTTCACAATCTCTCAGGGAACTCTTGAAATAGTAATGCCAGATGATGTGTTCCACATTGATTCTAGAAACTATGATCTATTTGGACATGGAGGATTGTTGTTTTGGTTTACATCATCATTGGTGTTTGCTCTTATATACATTTTAATTTTGTTATTGCCTTGGATTCCACTCAGAGAATATTTGGCCTTACCAAGTAAGTATTTTTTTATAAATATTTGTTTTGTCTTAAGATTTTCACACAAATTTTTAACAGACTGGTGAAGTTTAATAATAGACCCATTACTATTAATATGTTTAGTTTGTTGTGTTGCAGCATCAACTTTCTCTGAGCCTGTTTCATGAACAGTTCATTTAACAATGTTTTCAATATAAACAAAATCATATGAACACCCATGACTTGGGTAGAACTATTCATATTTCTCACACAATAAATTGCTCCTAGAAGGATAAAAACCTATGTTAGCTTCAAAGGCACCAATAAGACTATCAAGTTGTCAATAGTATCAAAGTAACAAAATCAAGTTGAATCAAGCATCAAAGCTTTACAAACAAATTGTTTTTTACAGCAAGAGAAATCAAGGCCATTTTTTACTATTGCTTTGAGTTTGAGTCACTCATTATTCTTATTAGAAATATTCTATAGCATAGCAGCTCACAGAAATATGTATAACAAAACCATGTTTGTAATAACCAAAAAAAGACACATTTTTAATATGAACAACAATTTCACGTCATCATCATCACCTCCAAAAAAAAAGTCTGCTGCAGAATATGGGCCCTCTAATAATGAAATCCATGATCACAGAGACACTGATTTGCTTATCTTACATACCTATCTATATATAATGATTATTCTTTGATCCATATACATTGTTAACATGAAGTATCTCAGTGTGAAAAGATTTTGGTTGTTCAATGTTTTTCAAATATTTTATCTCACACTTAAAAGTTAACAATAATGTTATTATTTAAAAGGATCATAATTATGTAGAACATGTATATTTAAATTGATTATTTTAAATGTATAAAAATTTACCAGAATTGCAGCTGCTCCGTATTTTACCATGTTCCTGAATTAAAACTGAGAGAATAGAAAATATTATTGTTACTCATTAGAGTACACACTTTTATATATTTATTAAGTTACTGTAATTTATAAATTAATCTATAAATCTCGTTAATCTATAAATCTTGTGAGGCCATGCCTCACAAGATTTATAGATTAACGCATTAAGGGATTAGGCCGTTTTGTATGTATGTATATTTATATTAAATGAAAATCAGTCCTGGTAGTATCTATACCATGACATGGAATTGTGTTATTGTTCAAAATATTACGATTTTTTGTCAAAAGTGTTAACCTTTTTAGAACTTTTTTTTTACTTATTTCTACTTTGTTTTCAGCAAAAATCTCATTTTATTTATATGGCTTGGTACCAAAAATACTGAATTTAATTAATTAATTTTTTTATTTAATTACTTAACTTTTTTAATTAATTAATTTAATATAAACTAATTTTTAAATATGTATTTTTAGAGTTTGTCAGTGGTTGGATGATCAGAGTTCGTGTCCTGAGACCACAGTACCATCGGCAGGTGATAGCCTGTACTAATGAGTTTTTTCAAAAATTGTGTACCTTTTATCATTGGTTCAGGCAAAAGAAGTCGACTGGCTCACCATTGATCACATTGTCCCAAAAAATGTCTTTGGTATAAATTGAGTCAAAGGGACTTGTCTAGATATTTTTGAGACATTGTGACAGGAGCCCGTCGTACATAAGTTTATCTATCTCTCTTGACTCGATCCGAATACTCACAACCACTCGGATATCGTGTCTGAAAGCTTAAGAACATTGTGAACCTTTCTTCTCGTGGGTGTCAAACCTTTTTAGAACTTTTTTAATAATAATAATAATAATAAATAATAATAATTTTCAGCAAAACTCTCATTTTATTTATATGTACTACTACTTGCCGTATTGGATATAACTCAAGCTGTGGGAGCCGGACTCCTGGCATGGGGCTCCTCCATGCAGTCAGGTCTATGTGTTGTAGATGTTACAACTTGGCTGTACTTTTCGCTGTATACTCCATTGGTCTATCACACATTCCTCAGCGAATTTTTCAGGTAATAATTACATTATCTTAATAAAATAATATTCCCTCTTCACATAATTGTGTAATCCCCTCCTCTTAAGACATCAAGGATAAGAAAATTTTCTTATGCTGTTACCATAAACACACTGTGTAGCGTGTGACACAGTATCATGACAATTTTATATGTATACTGTTTATTCTTAATATAATAAATGCAGATCTTTTATTTCACACATCTATATATCAATAATAATACTGGAGTAGAGAGAGGTCTAGAAAATTTTTATATTATTCTCTGGAGTTCATTTGAGACTATGTGAATGGTAGTCAACCTGTCATTGTCTTGGAGACTCCAAGACGATGACAGGTTGACTACCATTAACAAGCTTATGACCCTGATCATTAAATTTTTTCATCTTTACGTGATTTACAATACCCAGATATGTATAATTGTACTGTCTTTGTCGCAGTTATATATATAATGATTTTTGTGTTTGGGGTGTATAGAAACAAAAAAAAATCAAGAAATGACAAAATGTATAAGGATTTCTTTACTATTTCAGTGTATCACAGCCTAGCATTATGTTTTCTTACAAAGCACAAATGGATGAGCCTATGGACGATGATCAGGTATCATTGCCACACCAACAAAGCTTCAGCTCTCTCAAGACAGATTCTGATTATATCTATCAGGTAAGTTCAAAATATGATTATAATATGTATAAAAATATGATGACATCTTCTGAAAATTTATTAAGTAATTCTATTTTAACACCTTACTATTCTACTTACAATTCTTTTTATAGTTTAGTTAGTTAAACAAAGAAAAAGTTTCTATTAGTTAAACCACTTCACACACTACGAACAATTGTTCGTAAAAAGTTTTTTAATCTTTATCTTTTACAAACCAGTAACATGTAATTGAATACCTAATGGAATATTTTGTGTGTGTTTTGACAGCTAAAATTTAATAAAATTTTGTCATTAAATGTTTTTTCATATTTGATATATGAAGCAAGAGTGTTTTCCGTAAGTATAGTAGAAAATAATATCAAAAAAGGTCTTAAACAGTGACAAAGGCTACCAACAGATGGTGGGAAAATTATCAAGGTGCAAGAAAATTGTTTTTGCAATCACCAATCCTTTTGCTAGCATGATTTCATGACATTCTCTCTATAGACGAAGCACTATGGTATTTAACAGTGGTAGAGCCACGCATCAGCTTTTGTTGTTGCATGAATGGGCCGGCTCGACCGGGGAAGTACCACGACCACACAGAATACCGGCGTGAAGTAGAAGTCTAACAAACTTCTGCTTTCGTCTGGTGAATGCAGGTAACCGGCGGCCCACACACCCCCCTCCCCCAATTCTGGGGGAAGGGAGCACTCTAAGAGCGGCAACGCATCTGTTCTGCCTCTGGTATTGCGGGTGTTCATGGGCGGCGGTAATCACTTACCATCAAGTGAGCCTCCCTTTTCTATAAAAAAAAAACTTGCCTTACATATCAAATCTCTTATTAGGAAACAATGTTTACCATAATCTATTTGCCCATAATTTGCGTTATAGTGTTAGTATTATCACATTGGCTTAAAAATAATCTGATATGTATTACTGCAAGGCAAGTGACTGTCATTGCCATTGCTTCAAATTAAACTAAAGTGGCAACATGGTCATATGTTGAGGTTATAAGAGTGCTCTTACTAAATATCTTTTTTAGCAGAGTAACAGTGTATACGACAGTACATTGTTTGAGGCTGGGGGCACCACACCGATGAATCCAGTGTACAGTGCATCTTTACAAAGTCCCGACTCGATAGCATCTGGTCAATCCTTAGAGGTAGGGGCACCTCCAACTGCTTTCCAAAATCAGCAAATGCCATCAACATAGCAATAATACACTTATATCTGTAATTTCATCGTCAATGTGTAAATTTTAAGCATCCCCCAAAGAAATACATTAATTTTTTAGTTGGTAGATCCGCATTGAACACAGAGTTAATTAAATTTGTCAGCACTTAGCCTCTAATGTTGTGAAAGTATGGTGATTTCAAAAGCATTTCTTGACAGTAAGTAAATGCTATCATGTCCTTTTAGCCCTTAAATTTCAAGTATTTCTGTTTGTGATAGTACTATGTACGTGTGATCAACTAACTTGAGATTGTATGACATCTGCTTTAATACTTAGAATTATGCAATGGATCCATCCACATACGTAACTTACATTAGTGTAAAGCTGTAAAAGCTGCCTAAATACAACAATATTTGTACCTAGTACGATAACTGTTATCTTTCATTTGGATCTATTACTATTATTATTTTTTTTCAATTACTCTAAATTTAATAATTTCAAATGATTCCGTTTTTGTTGCCATAAATTTATTTAAACACCGTTTACAAAAGGTCGCTGGGCGCTCTGGAGGTATTTTTTTTGGATAAGGATTCGCAATGCCAATACCATATGCGTTTTTATTCTAGACTACATCAATTATTTTTTGAACAAAGGGAATTCAAAAACAGTTCGACTTCCAAGCTTACTAAATCTTATTTTTAAATTATTTTCTGACGTAGTTGAAATATTAATGTACTTTCGAAATTAATTATGTAAATTGTCTCCCAAGTAATTTAGAATTTAATAGTGAGTTAAAAATTTTGGTTATTTTATGTAAGATTGAAAACGTAATAACTTTGCGTCATTTATCCTATCCCCTTTATTTGTGATAGTCATACGATCGGATTCCGTTATTTTTTTTAATCATATATAGTTTTCAAAGCCTTGTATGCAATATAGGTGCATGCATTTTTAAAGAAAATTTATTTATAAGATAATTACAGATATAAAATTATATGATGTCGTATCATTGTTTCCTCAAGTGTTTCAATAATAATAGAATTTTGCGTTCTTATTTGTGAATCCATGGAAATAGTATTTCCAGGACAGGCAACGTAGGACATCGATACTTCGAAAACTTTACCTATATTGATATTTTAAAATGCATAGTCACATTAAAATTATTTAAAAATGAATGAATAACTGTGATGAATTAAACAGTTTAATTCTCAAATTTTTTGGTTAATTAAGTAAAAATTAAATCCAAGCAAACTTGGTGCAAGAATAGAGTGCGCTATTCTTGCGCAGGATTGCAAGATATAGAAATGGTTCCGTGAGTGTAGAGGGTGATTCAGTTTAGCTGTTTTACCAGTATTATATGTGACTGGTGCAAGTTTGGCGAAAATTCTATTATATTTTTTTTTATAATTTTATTTTGTTTGATTGAGTCAGTCTTCCGTGTGGTAACGGCGTAAGAATATTGAAACTCCATTTCTTCCCGTGGAGTTCGTAAGAGGCGAGTAAGAGAAACAGCCTTGAATATCGTTATGACAACCGATAGATGGCGGTATAAACATCTCTAAAAATATTTGACCAAAATTATCAGACCGCAGATGGGCAGCAGCGTCTGTGGTGCGAGTGGTCTAGTACTGCTATCGCCAATCCGCTCGCCAAGTGTGGCGATTATGGTAAATCCTCCCTATGGGAGAGGCCTATGTCCTACAGTAGACTTTATGTGTGTATGAATGATTGAGTCACGTAATCTAGCAGTTTGTCATTTTTAGCGACTGCTCAGAGTTATTTTAATTTTATATGTATTTTCTTTGGTAAGGTTAAACACCTATTTGAATTTCAGAGGTAGAGCCACGCATCAGCTTTTGTTGTTGCATGAATGGGCCGGCTCGACCGGGGAAGTACCACGACCTCACAGATTACTGGCGTGAAGTAGAAGTCTAACAAACTTCTGCGTTTCGTCTGGTGAGTGCAGGTAACCGGAGACCCACACAATTGGGGGGGGGGTGTTCATGGGCGGCGGTAATCACTTACCAGCACGTGAGCCGCCTGCTTGTTTGCCTCCCTTTTCCATAAAAAAAAAATTTCAACGTGAGGTATTGTTAAATTCATCCACATTAAGATAGGGATTGAGGATGAAATTCATACTCTCTTTTTTTTTATTTGATACTGTTATAGTCTAGCATAAAGGGTCTTTCATGAAGCATATCCGATTCATTGAAAGTTGTATTGTAAGGAATAACGAATCAATTGAAATTGTAGAAAGTTGCTAGTTCCTTATAAGTAATCAGTTGACTCTAAAGATGCATGTATTCGTTATAAATACGTTATAAAAAACTACCTATTTGTTTCGAAAACGCAAACTTGCACCAGTAAATAGCGTAATGTAAATCAATATGAAATATGTATTTAGGTATAGAGTGTGCATTAAAGCTTATATTGCAGATCGTGAGATATTATCTAAGTTTAAATATATAAGAAATAATGCTGTTTTATATTATTATTGACTTTCATTGGTTAATTTGAATGTAAATATAAATGTACTGTGATCATTTACTTATTATTTCATTGTTGATTTATATAAATATTTTATTTTTTAAGTGATTTCAGATCTGATGTAATTATTTTTTTTTCAATTCTGTATGTTTTATAAAATGGTTTGACAAGGCTAAACTAGTTATAGTTATTCAGTAAAGGTGAGGCTGTAGTATGAAAAGTTTTAGTAAGACCTAGAAGTCAAAGTTAAAAAAAGAGATCCAAGTAGGTTGCTCTAATTGCATCAGATTTAAACACCACCAACTTAACATTTATGGTTGTATTAACGAAAATTTACGTAAAATGTTATAATATATTTTGCTACAGAATTCTATATGTATATTGTTTTCTTTAATAAGCCTGGCTTATTCTAGTCCTATATTTTTTCCTTAATTATAATTTAGTGGGCTACTCACGAAGTGATTTAATTATCAATTACTGATTTAAATGAAAAAGCTAAATCTAGACATTTATTAAAAAAATGTGTAATCCTTTCAAATAATGTACCTTTCCAATATGATTTTTAATTCTCATCAATGATTTTATGTTAATTAAAGAAAAAAAAAAATAAGAAATTCTAAGTGCGCCTTAGCGTACCTATATACTTATTTGGATATGTTAATGTGGCATTAAAGTAACCATCATAGTGTTGATTTAATTTTCATTAGATTTTAAGTTAATTTTGTTTAATAATTCGGGAGATTGTATATAAAATAAGAACTGTGTCAATTTTCCTTTGTATTGTGATAAACCCACAATTTGTAGTAAAGTAAACCCGTGTGCAAATTGTTTTAAGTGATATTACTTGGTTGGTGGCGTATATTTTTGTTATATTCTTTCTTAGACTATTAAAGTAGTAATACTCTTACTCAACAAGCGTTTTTTATTTCATAGTTATCCTAAGCTTTTAACAATATTGCTATGAACTGAACATTCAGATTCCATCCAGTATTTTTACTGTAACAGTTAAACAAAAGAAACATCTTCACGCCGTTTCCAATACCGGTATACACAGGGTTAGACCTCTTAGACAATTAAGTGCTTTTGACCTACCTTTCACCGAGACTTTTTTGGGACATCGGACTGTTGGTGAGCCTGTCGCCGTCTTTAGGTCCAAGCCAACGATATAAACAGCACATGAGTTTTAAAAAAAATCATTAGTACGAGCCTCATTAGTGCAAGAACTCATCACTCGGAGATCGAACTCGGGTCCCTTGACCAAACCCCTCGGCTATCGTGACTATTTAAATTACAGAAAAAAAAACAAAATTTTTTCGGTAATCACTCGATTGGATGTTCGAAATGCAAGCTTGGCGGTGAAGGGAAGTCCCAGTGGTATATCAGCTCTTAAAATCGCTTTTAACAATTTTATGCGGTTGGTCGAACTTGGGTCATGGAATTGAATTATTTTTAACTGTTAGTCATTATTTTCGCACCGGACCTCCTAACCTGTGTTTATACACAAAAATTACTTTGGTACGCGTTGCAATTTAATAGCGTAGCTCTGTAGAAAAATATGAATTTTGTTCAAAATTTTCTCTATCGGGCTTAATAGTCCTTACGTCATGTTATGCAATCCAAGTTATCCAATCAAATCATTTATTCTACGATATAAGAATTAACATTCGTTTATCGATAGTCATTTTTAATCTACCACCGTTTTGTAATGAGGTTCCTCTAAGAAAAAGGCGAAAGAAACTCGGTATACTCTTTTTGATCAATCATTTTTTTATATCATGCATTATATATACAAATGTGATGTGATATTTTCTAGAAATAGCTAAGGAGCAATCACCTCGTATTCATTTATATTATAATAACTCTTCTTATAAAGTTTTTCTTTAATAAATTTCTTAACCTGTAGGCAGATTTTGCACATTTACCGAGATTTTCTTGTAGAAGCGTATACACAATTACTTATTTCATGGAGTCTAGTTACCGGTGTTACAAGCTTGTGTTTGTTCCTAGTATTTGCATTATGCACATCAAAAGTCTTGCTAAAAGTATTAATGTTATTATGCACACACATAAAATTTTCATATGTATATTGAGGGGCCAGTGTTAAAATGTTAATTTCTTTAAATTTCTCTGTAAGAGATGCTCTGAAATTTAGACAATATATAGCTCGTATGGCTCTCTTTTATAAAACAAATACTGTTTCTATGTCAGCTATATGACAGACAGCAGAAATCCATTAGATATTATGCTATGGAAGTAACTAAGATAGACAAGTCTATCCGTTTGTACATCGGTTAAGAACCTTATTTTTCTTACAGCATATGCTGCAGAGCTTAACCTACTCGCAATTTGGGATATGTCGGGGCCCCATTCAAGTTAACGATTAGATGTACATTCTCCATTGAATAATTTGCCAATGTTTATACTTAAGAATGTTTTCAGAAATAAAATATCGAAAAGATGATTTGGAATATGATGATATACTCAAGTTAATTAAGACCGTAACGAAGATAACGAGTAGTCTCCTGCTCTTATGAAGTAAGAAACGTTTCTTGCTAGCTATGCTAGTGTCAAAGTTGTATAAACCTGGGTTGTTTCGAAACGATAATACTTGTTATGGAACCTGGTGTTTTTAAAGGACTAAATCGCCTTCTCACATTTTTCTAACAAGTCGTTATTTTGCTATTTAACTGAAATGTTTATGATATGATATTACATATCTTCGGATCCAGACGACTTTTATGCAGAGAAGCCTACCACAAATGAATATAGGTATGTACCGGAGGCAAACGCGACCAAGGCTTTTGCCATAGGCGCCTCTTACTACACTCATGGGAATTAAGGGATGGCAAAATGTTGCCTTATTAACCCTTGCAATATTACTCATAAATAATAAATCTTCACGCTAATCTCAATACTGGGGTAGACAGAGGTCTAGACAATTAGGTCCTTTCACCGAAGACTTTTGGGACAATATGACTGACAGGTGGTGAGCCCGTCGCGGACTACATGTCCAAGTGAACGATATATAAACAATACATAAGTTTAAAAAAATCCCATTGGTACGAGCCTACCTGGAGATCGAACTCGGGTCTCTCAACTAGAATTACGATCACACAAACACTCGGCTATTGTACCTTTTTAAAGACAGAATTGGAGATCTTGTAAATAGACGTAAGAATTAAAGTCTAGTAGAGAATAATCTAAAACTGGACATTTATCGTTACCACAACAATTAGCAAGCTGCTTGACGATAATTATCTACTTCATGCTTTTTGCGATTTTTTATGATGCTTAATTTGCTGCAATGGAAATGAATTTACTATAGATGGTTTATAGTTTATTTTCAAACAACAGTTTATTTTCTATTTATTAAATTAATAATTACCTACGAAAATTAAAATTGTAGTCCTAACCTAAAATAGACACAAAATTATTAGGGCAAAATAAAATCAGCTCATTAGTTAAATTTAATTTATTTTCATAATTGTACTTGAATAAAACTGTGCTTTAAACAATCTGTTACAGATAGTCTTTGCTTCTCATCAAACAGCAGCATTTTATCCAATAAGTCTTTAAGTTGGGAAATTTTTTTTTCTTCTGGTGGTGATAATTTTTTAAAGTACTTTTTCAAATCATGGAGAAGGTCTCTGGTAATATTTATATTACAAACTTCAACAACCTTTTCCCTCTCTGTAATTTTATCCTTTTTGTGTAAAAGAAAATTGTTTTTATAGTTAAAATGTTGATCTTTGAATTTGCTCTTTTTCAATAATTTTCCTGGAATTTTACCTTTCAAGTCCATAAAACATTTTAACATTTTATTGTTCGATCCACCTGTAAATAGTATTGTGCTTGTAGCCATTTCATATATTGTACATGCAGAAGACCATATGTCCACACCATAGCTGTATGGTATGCCTAGTATGATTTCTGGCGCTCTGTAGAATCTTGAAACAAGATAAGGTGTCGGTTCATTATCATGAATTTTAGCAGCCGAGCCAAAATCACACAATTTTAATACATTTCTATTTTCATTCACAAGTATGTTATCAGGTTTGATATCGGCATGTATTAATCCAGTTTTCTTTAAAAGCTTCAGTGCTAGTAATAGTTGCCTGCTGTAATTCATCAAAGCTTTTAAACTTATACCATTATGTTTACCATATTTCTTTAAAACACTTCTCATATCCATATAAAATGGCTCTAAGACTAAACAAAGATGTCCTTTATGAATAAAATGTCTTATAAGTTTCAAACAATGATGTTTGCCTTCTTGATCATTTTCATTTAATTCTTTTAATATTGCTATTTCTTTCAAACCAGTCCTCTGCATTAACTCATTGTTTCTTATGATTTTTATTGCTACATCATGATTTTTTTTATTGTTATCTTGAGCTCGCACTACATTTGCGAAAACTCCTTGACCTAATAAACCTTTAATGGTATACCTGTTATCATTTATACAGTCTCCAATTCTGACTTTATAATATCCTTCTGGATCATCCCAATTATCAGCCAATATTGAGTTCATATCATCATTATCTTGTGTAATATTCTCAGGAATTTTATTTTTAGCAAATTCATCTTTTTCAGAAAACATATCAGTTACTTCTTTCATTAAATCAGATTTTGATTCTTTAATAGTGTACTCATTTTTGTTATTTTCATAAGTGATTGTGTTATAATTGTTTGAACTAGTACTGTCTTCTTTTTCATTGTTAGAATTATCTTGAGAATTGTTTAATTGATCTAATAGTAGTTTGCGTTGTTTTCTTCTTTGTTCAATGATATATTCTTCATCTTCTGATTCTGAATTATGAATATAATCTTGATTAACATCAGGAGAAGATTCTTTAAACTTTTTACCATCATCAGAGGTATTTATATATCGGTGACTTTTATATTCTGCCTTTTCATGTTTACGCTTTTTCTCTCTAAAGTCTTCTGTTTTGTTATGTGCATACTCATTGATTTTTTCTAAGTTGCATTTTATAGAATCTCTTTTTTTTAATAATTCTTCTATACTAAAATCTTCCATTATAGGTAATGGTGGTGTTTTAGATTCAGTATTGTTAAACTTTGTTTGTGATGAATCTACACTTTTAGTTTTTATTTTTTGTCTTGAACTTCGGTGCATATATTTTCTTAAACTTTTATTACAATTATCTGCCATTTTGAAGTTGATATTGTGCTATCTGTAACAAATAAACATATTATAAAATTAAATATTGTGTTCTAGTTTAATAATTTAAAGCCAACTATTTATGTGACAGTTTGAAAGCTTTGGCCTGTGTCAAATTTATGATAGTTTGTATCCTATATAGATTAAATATGAAATTGTAAAAATTGTTAAACAACTATCATGAACTTGACAAAGATGCAGTTATAATTGATTGTTAACTATATTATTGATTACATTTCCACCCTGTGAAATATCATCTGTATTCAGTTTCCAACATTACTCAGATATTAATCTTTTCATGTTGAAATGAAGAAAATAACATCACATGTTAAAGTTTGAAGTCCTTTGCACCTTTCATTTTACTTTGCCATCCATGGTTATCTATACAAGAAAGTAATAAATTATTGTGGCTGGAAAGATCAAACACAAACAATCACAGTTAAAACATAGTCATCATATAATTAATTGAAAAAAAATTATAATTTGAATATGTATTGAGCAAATTGTAATTAAGTTCTATTCAAATACTTACTCCTTTGTAATAATTCAAACAGTACACATGTCATGAAAGTATTTCAAAGTACAGTGTTGTACACTTAATGCACATTTTAAAAAATATTAATAAAAAATCTAGCTCTATGAACATTACATAAACTTTTACGGTTTTGTCAATCTCATGGACCACCCAAATAACTAGTTACTCATTTTTCATAAAAACGACCAGAGTACCCATGCTGCTAATAAGCATAGAAAACTAGTTTTACTGACAAGTTTTTTCAGACCAAAACAACCATAAACCTCATTGTTGTTAGAACCATCCAACTCACAACACACAAGATTTGTCTATTGTACTTTAAAATCTTTTAGTATTCATGATATGAGCACTGATAAAGTAATATGTTAATTATTTTTTCCATTTGTTTACACAAAACCTGTTGACATAGTAACATTTAGAACACTTACATTGAAAACTGACTTGATCTAAAAGAACAATAATTATAGGCAGAAATAAATATTACAATATGACATTCAAATGTCATAAAATAAGTAAATTGTTTTTTATATGCATTGCATAAAAACTGTAACACTATTTAGATACACAATATGACTGGTTCTATAATAATATTGTATTTTTCCTGGAAGAATGAGATATAAGAGAAGAATATGATACAATTTGATTTCGCACGAATCCACCTTTCTTTTCGTCTTTCATATCAGATTATTATTTCATACGTGAATTTGCTAAAAGGTTTTTTAATTATTACAATTTCAACTTTTCCTCTTTGAAACAAAATACGAATAATAAAATAAAACTACAAATGCAAACGTTGTAATTTACCCAATTTATATCCAGATAAATAAAATATATTTGGCCAAAGAGTATACAGTCACTACCAAAGAGAATATAATCACTACGGTAGTCACTACTAATCGTCATATTGGGCATTTTTTTCGAAAGCAATTATGCTGTTATTTTAAAATGCTTTAATATTAATTATATGCTGCAAATGTTCAATTTTATTTTTTAAACTTCTTTTTCTGTTACGAAATTGTTTCAAATGATCCCAGCATATTTGCACGATGTATATAAATTTTTAAATTAATGTGAAGAGGGATTTCGTTATAGAGCTTCATTGCGGTAAGGGCGAAGGATTTAGACGTGAAACCAGTAGGAGTAACGGGGTTAGTTACTTGAGACTTTCCGAAGAACGGAGAACGCGGTTAAGAGAATCATCTACGTTTTGAAACTTTGATTTAAAAATACTCAGTGCACAAGGATTGTAAAAAAATTTGCATAGAATTCTAATATTTCTGCGTTGTCGAATAGGCAGCAATAGGTGATATTGAGAAAGATCAGAGCAACACACATCAGCATAATTATTAATTGACAAAATAAGTGATTGAATAAGCAGCACTTTAGCAGTGATTGGAAGGAAGTTTTTCAGACGATAAAGTGATCTCAATGTTAATAAGTTTCCGAGTTCATAAGTTTTTAGACAAATCTCCTTCATTTGTTTATCCCAGGTGAGATAGGTATCAATGCATAAACCAAGGTTCACATAAGGTCAAAAAGGAATTATATTGTTATCAAACATGATTGGTGACAAAATAGAAAAATCCATACAATTTGGATCCATACAATGTATCTGGAGCTACCTACAATAATTGCTTGGCTTTTAGAATTATTAATTTAATGTTAAACACGCATCAGCTTTAGTTGTTGCATAAATGGGCCGGCTCGACCGGGGAAATAACACGACCTCACAGAATACCGGCGTGAAGTAGAAGTCTTCTTCTGCTTCTGCTATATATGTATATATATATATATATATATATATATATATATATATATATATATATATATATATATGTATATATATATATATATATATATATATATATATATATATATATATATATATATATATATATATATATATATATATATATATATATATATATATATATATATATATATATATATATATATATATATATATATATATATATATATGTATATATATATATATATATATAATAAACTGGTCCCATCGTAGTGATTAATAAATAGGGATGTGATTCTGGACGAAAAAGATTTCTTTCATGGATCGATTCACAAAAGAAAATGAAAAATCATAATTGCAACCAATACATGGCAGGACAACCATTTCTAAAAATATCAGACCAAAATAATGAGACCGAAGATGCAGCAATCCACCTGCCAAGCGTGGCGATTATGCCAATGGGAGAGACTTATGTCCTGCTGTAGACTTTAACAGACCGATATGTATGTATGTTATGTAAGGAAAGTAAGTAATATAATTTAAGAAAATCATTTATACTTCAAGTTTTTAACTTTTTACGTGAAAAAGTGTTACATATATTGAGTGCAATTAAAAGCGGCATAAATTCTATAGAGATATGTAAGAGTCAAACAAATCAAAGAGAACCCGAACCCAAACTCATACGAGAGCTTCGTTTGAGTTTGGGCTCATCTACTCCACGTATTCACTAAGTAATCACTAAGTAAATCCCATTACCTATTTATAATTAACTCTAAAAAATTTCATTTTGAAATATGCTCTGAAATTGTACTCGTAATATGTTTATGTATTTTGTTTTTAATATTGTGTATATGTATAGTAAATAGTATTTACCATACCTTAAAAGAAGAAAAAAAAATTTAACATGGATTTTCTATGGTGAAATATAAAATCACTGAATCGATTTGTTACTATATACATCAATTAAAAATCGACTTGATCTCTTTGCTTCTTGCTTCTAATGTACATAATATAACCTCATAAAATTTATGTCAAAAAATAAAAGTTTATTACATTCAAGCTCTAATATAAAGTATTCCCACTAGATTCAGATATAAGAAATACCGATATCAAATAAATATGTCAATTTTTCTTAACTCAGTAAAAAGCTCTAATATTATAACCAATGCACACTTCTTTGGATCACGAAGATTGTTTCATGCCAGTCGAGGTTGGTTCTAGGAATAAACTGTATTTAGGTTTATACGTTGTATGCTATATACCATTGTACTATATACCATTAATTTTTGGTTACAGTTCTAAATCTCTATTCACCTTCCGCTTTGGGTATAGACGGCTTTCTTCAATCACGCAAAAGAATCAAGGAACAGTTTTCAAATTATTCTGACAAATTCAGATCTAAAATGAATGACTTTGTCTCGGAATCAAAAAATATGATTTTCACAGAAGACTTGAAAAACATGGTGCATATGGCTGAACCTGCCGATTTGGATTTAGTTATTAATATGGTTAAAAAGTATGAAATTCTTATGAGATTTAAAACAGATAAAAAACAGCAGTTTCGAGAATTTAGTTTCGGAAGTAGTCTGTCCAATTTAGTTGTTTCAAATGACATTTCTTAGTGTCTAAGCCAGCAATATAAATTATACATAGAATGAATTAAACTTATGAATTTTACTTTTTGGGGTTGAACTCATTGTGGGGGGTCTATTTTTTTGATCACTCAGACATTCAGTTGTCATTGCTCCATTATGTCTAATCTTTATATCTAAGCTAATGGTACAATATACTTAGGGGTCATCCATTATATACGTGAGGCGTTTTTGAGAATTTTTCAACCCTCATCTCCCTCCCCACACCGCTAACCTCAGAGATTCCTCAAAACTTCTATTAGGCTGCAAAAGTGTTGGATTATTGAGAAAAAACTTGTTCTATTACTTTTATTGAAGACTAACAAAGACTATGCTGCTCTGCAAAGTTTGGATGAATACGACAAATTCTATTTTCTCAGATTTGGCCATATTTTATTCTAGAAATAATTTTTCATGCAATTTTATACAGTTTTCTATGAGAGAAATAATTACGTGATATTTGCCCAGACCCCCTCTGACCCCTAAGTAAGATTTGGAAAGATTTAGCTTGATCCCCACCCCCTCCTAGAACATGTCACATATTTAATGGACGTCCCCTTACATACAAATATATTTACATAGATATATATTTAAATATACATATAAATGTCCATGACTTTAGTGAAAACACATATTCATTAATCTTGTTTGCCCCTTGCAGAAATCGAACCCGCCACTCTTACTTTTGAAGTCAGGGTCGCTACCAACTAGACAGGTGGATTGTCTATTATCCATATGACTTTAGTAGTATAGTAGTAAGAAATATTACTTTTGTTTAATGTTAAGTAATTTCTTTTATTCTCTTATTAACAAATGAGGATATTGATTCAAAGTAAAATTCATAGGCTAAACACTATAAAACTCACTTAAAACTCATAAAAAAACTTAATGCATCTCTGATCATTTCTTTTATTTTTCATTTCAGGTTTAACAGTCAGAACAATGAATTTAGGTTTGGTTCCTTTGTATTTGGTCCAGTAGTAATGAGGATGTTTCACTTTCTTGATGCACCAAATGAAGCCTTGAAGGTATTTCATAAAATTTCCCTTGAAATATGATTAACTTTTACTTAAAATAAAATTGAATGCTATAAATATAGAATAATAATTATTAATATTATGAACATTACTAATCGTTTTCATATATTTTTAAGTGCATTAGTTGGAGTTAATTGCATATGTACCTTATTTATTACTTATCTTTACGCACAATTCCTGTCGGGGTAGCCAGAGAGAACAGATCGCCAAGTGTCACAATCCCTACATACCTCTTTCGCTTCTTTCAGATTCATCATCTTCTTCATACATGCACGTCGAGGTATGCAAGTACTCTTGACCCTCCCCTCTTCGAGCAATTTGCTCACATGGTCTTCAAAAGTTAGTCTTGGTCTACCTCGACACCTTTTAATGTTAACTTTTGTGCTATATATTTTCTTCACCATTCGATCTTCTCTCATTCGATCAATGTGCCCATACCATCGAAGCAATTGAAAATTTTTGTGACAAGGTCATCTTTCAAACCTGCCATATTGCGAACCTCTTCGTTTCGCTTTCGGTCGGCCATGGTAAGGCCGCTCATTTTACGAAGAGATCTCCACTGAATTCCACCTGCTTTTGTGCTTCTTCTGGCATACCCAGGTTTTGCTGCCATATAACAAAGTCAGTACCAACACTGCATTATGTATTGCAAGGCGTGCACTTTTCACTATGCCTTGCCTTTTGATTAACGCAGTCAGGGCACCATTGACTTTGTTCCCGGCAGCGACACGCCTGTCCACATCTAAACCACATCTTCCATCCCGGAAGTACTCCGCAAATATACAATATATAATACTCCCCAAGTATACAATTTCTTTCACCTGTTCTAGACATTCCTGATTTACCCATATTTCACACTTCGTTCTTTCTTCGTCCCTTTCAAATACCAGAACCTTAGTTTTATTAGCATTGAAACGAAGACCTTTAATTTCACATTCTTCTTTCATACACCTGCAGTTCTGTATCTGATGGTGCAATAAGCACTGCATCATCAGCATACAGCAGACAATTTACTTTAATGTCACTCAATTTCACACCCAAACAGCTATCTTTCAGCTTCTGTAAACAGCTGTCGAGATACAATATGAATAGCCAGGAAGACATGACACAACCCTGTTTTACGCCCGTTTGGACGCTAAACATGGGTCACAGGTCATGCCCTACCCGCACACAGGCTTTACAGTCACAGTAAAGCGACTGCACAGCCCTTAGCAATCGACCATCCACACCATACCCCGGCAACAGTTCCCACATTTTCTTCCTTACAACGTTATCAAATGCTTTCTCAAGATCCACAAAAGCACAGAAAATCTTCTAGTTAGCAGCCAGAAGCTTATCCGTGATCATGCGGAGAGAAAACATTTGATCCGTGCATCCTCTTCCAGGTCTAAATCAGCATTGTGCCTCCCATAGAAATCTTTCCGATTTCTCTTGCATCCTACGTGTTAAAACCTTCGAGTAAACTTTATTTGCTAAACTAGTCAAGCTGATCGCCCGATAGCACCCGCAGTTATAAAGTGAACCTTTACCTTAATGTAAAGGCACAATGAGTGAGGATCGCCAATCATCCGAGACAGCCCCCGTCCTCCAGCACAAATTGCACAGCAGATGAAAGCTGTGCCAGACGCTAGGCCCACCATACTTGACCATTTCAGCAGTAACTCTGTCTAATCCCGCATCCTTATCACATTTCAAACTTCGAATCGCACATTCAATCTTTTTCATACTGGTGACCTCAGTGTCATCGAGGTCCGAGTCTGGCGTACCAGTCAAGGCGTCACCCCCGGATCCCTCACTAAGATCATCACACGCATACATCTCTATAAAATTCGCTCAATCGCTACATGACGTCCGTTTTTTCTGAGAGGACGTTATTGGTTCTCGAAAGCACTTTGTTCATTCTTAAGGCTGTCGCACCACTCCGGGTCCTTCCAACCTCTTTCCAGAAGAGTTTGGAGTTCTCCTTGAAGTTGTGCGACAACCTTTCGTCCGCTTCTATTCTACACCTTTCACGCACGTCCTCAATCAATACTTTCGTGTGAACTTTCTGAAGCTTATATCTTTCTTTCATCTTCTCTCTAATATCCTTATCATTACTAGAGGCCAAGTAGTCTAACCATGCTTTATTCTTCTTATTTACTGCTTATTTCACTTCGTCATTCCACCATGCATCACCCTTTTTACTACTACCTCTTTTCACAGTTCCACACACATCCTCCGCTGCACTAACCATTCCATCCCTAAGGCTCTGCCATATTTCGTCCACACATTCTTTCCTGACATCATGTCAAGCTTTTCGGCTACCCTTGTTTGATATTTATCCCTAGTGTCCGCTTTCTGAAGCTTCTAGCTTCGGATGCTACCGACCAACTGTGGTTCTGGTTTCGACATCCGGTGGCGCCAACCCGCGAACAGACCCCTAAATCTAGTCATCACTAGATAGTGATCCGTTCCCAGGTCAGCACCCCTGAACACTCGCGTATCCATCACTTGTTTTCACAATCGGTCCACCAGGAATAAATCGATCATACTTCTCTCATTCTCTCTTTTTCTAGTATGCATATGGATCTTCTTGTGACTAAACATAGTGTTTGTCACATGAAGACCCTTTTCCTTGCATACAGCCAGTATAAGCTTGCCAGCATCGTTAACCCTTTTATTGCCAAACATTCCAAGCCCCGACTCGTACCCTGGTCGAACGGTACCAACACATCCATTTAAATCACCACATACAACAGTTCTTTTTTCAATTCAGTTTCCCCTAACCAAATCTAGAACTTCTCTTACATTCTCCTAAAACTCCTCCAGCTCAGCCCTGGACGACGAAACTATCGGCGCATAAACAGCCAAAAAGAATAACTTCGTCAGTCTCAATTTAAAGCGAACCCAAAGTACGTCAGCTCTTCAGTACCACTGCCCTTCCGTTTTGTCTCCGACAAACACACGACATCTAGTTCTCTTTCTTTCATCATTTCGATTAACTCATTCGTCTTATCTCTCAAGCCTCCTCTAACATTCCACGTGCGAACTCTGCACTCCATCCTCCACCTTCCGCCGTGTCGGGCTGTGCGTGACAGGTGGCGGTCCCCATCGCAGCTTTGCTCGCTGCATTCCACACCAACGGGGACGAGCTGGTGTGCGACACCTTGGGGGGACGCCCTAACCCTCGTTGGCATGGTTGCGCAGCTAAGTAGAATTGGACGTTTACAGGGGTCGTGACGAGCACGCTTCTACAATGACCCCCAATTCCTTATTTATTGAGATCAATATATCTGTAATTGTAAACTTTTGTATTATGCTTATAACCTTTAACAAAAACAAGAGTGTGTCCAGGAATAATGTTCTACTCATTTTAGTTACCATAATGTTTTGGCCTTTACAAAGTCAAAATGGATAGGTTACTATAGAAAATAGAGATACACAAAGAAAATAAACTTTCATATTTTTACGACGATTAAAAATTGTCGTTTACACTGTGTATATTATATACATTCTATACTTGGCTTGGGAAGCCTCTGGCTTTAAAGATAAAACAAAATGTAATGCACTTTGTTGTTGGTATCAACAATTATATGCTAATGAACAAGTATTTGTATAGATGTTTTGTTTACAGTGTACAGGGAGTAGGTTTATTTTACTTAAAATAAATATTTTCTATAGTGACTCTTAGAAAGTTGTGAGTTCTGTACTTCTATTTATATGTAGTTTCATTACCAAAATATTAATTTTCTACAGGAATAGTTTACCTGGAAGAGACTACTGTTTATCAATAAAGTCTCCTATTTGCTTAATGTAAAATGTATTTCTTTTTACTGTGTGTACAATAATCTGTTAAAATACTTAACATATGTACATACATAACAACCAATTAAAGTCCACTGCAGGGCATAGGCCTCTCCCATAGGGAAGATTTGCCATAATCGCCATGCTTGGCAAGCGGATTGGCGAACGCAGTATCAGACCACTCACCTCGGACGATGATGTCCATTTTTGGTCTGATTGTTTTGATCTGATATTTTTAGAGATGGTTATCTTGCCATCTTTCGGTTGCCATAACATATTATAGTTTATATATAATAATATACCTATAACATATTATAGGTATATTTAAGGTTGTTTCCCTTAGTCGCCTTTTACTACACCCACGGGAAAAAGAGAGTGTCAATATTCTTAGGCGGTTACCACACATGTAGCGTTATCACACGGGTAAAGTTAAAATACTAACTACTAAATATGTGTCACATTCCTTATTACAATTGCAGTGCTTTGAAGATCCAGTCAACAACGGCTTTTTTGATCAACTAGTATCATACCAGATATTGCTTGACTTACTTTTTAATCATGAAATGTATGAAGAGATGTACAGAGTGTTTGGAAAAGTTCAAGAAAAACAATTGAATATGACAAAGTTTCCTAAGTATCCACTTATTCTAATTTTGGCTGCGTGTTATAAACAAGTGAGACTTTTTTATTTTATTTTTTGATATCGACTTCAATATAATATTTTGTGAACACCTGCAGATAAGCCTGTCAGTTGTAGATTATGTCACATGTCAAGTAATGCCTGTGTAGTCACAATCTGATGCACAGAGTGGTGATTGATTAGTGGTGCGAGTCTCCGAAACCTTATTTTACATTTTAAATATCAATTATTTGTTTAATAATATATTGTTGAATTTGTATAATATATTGTAATATTAATATATTGTAAATAATATATTGTAATATTTGTTTAATAAAAATTCTAATTCTGACAAAACCTAGAAGCAGCTCTATACTGTAAGTCACATTGTTTGTTTTTCTGTCATTTTGATATGTTTTACTATATTTTTAGAACACACCCAAAAGTATGGAGTATGCTTCAAAAATATGGTCCGAAATGACTAGTGTCGGGACAATACCTGTTAGAAGAGCTTCAACATTGTTTGCGGGTATAATATTTATCTCTAATAAAATATGGAAAAACCACACGTGAAATATAATTTTAAAAAATTGTTTGGTTTTCAGCACTTGCTTTAAAACAGGGTGCTCCGCATATTGCATTAGAGTCTATATCAATGCAAAAACAACATTATGTAACGATCAGAAATATTAAGGTAAATGGTGTTCAAGTAAATTTGTTATTATCGTACAAAAAAAAAACTGTCCAATTAAGAATAATTGAAATTTACGGATGAGTAAAATGGTCGTGTAATTAGGTTCATGAACATTTCCTTTGTTATAAAAATACACAATTATTACCAAAATGTGTTATCAGTAATAATGATCAGTTATCCGAGGAATAAAGGCTTAGGATGAGTTTGTATGCTTACCTAACATTGTCTTAAACAAAAAACTTCCTTAAGGAAGTTCAAGTATAAGCCACAATATTTGATTGCATGCTTCACGATCATGCAATCAAATATTGTGGCTTATACTTGAACTTCCTTATATATAATCATACTTCATATTCCACCAGAACCCTTTTTTTTTAACTTAGTCTTTTACCGTTAACTTAGTTATATACCAGTATAGTTTTTTTTGGAAATAAAGAGCATAAAATTTGATTTTTTCTTTTTGTTACTACAGGCGATTGCTTTAGCAGAAATGGGCAGAGTGGACGACGCCTTACCAGTGTTAAAGAGTGTGATGGAAATTGATCGCCCTGAACAAAAAGACAAACATACATTTTTCGAAGAAGCTGTAAGGTTTTTGCGACTATATTTCACAGATCATCTCTTAGAGTCAAGATAATTGATCAAATTTTTTCATTTTCCTTAAAATTTACAGTTATCGTATTCATGCCTTGCCATAACTATGAAACAAAGTTTGTGTGTTGTGTTATATGCAATGGGAAGCAATACGTTTTTTGAAAAACTGATAAATATTTGTCGTTTGTTTCTATAATTTAATAAGATATAACAATAATTGAAGGCGTACGTTGATCACTATGGATTTCTTAAACACTTGTGCAGTTTAAAATTAAATAGCCAATTACATTATGTTATATAGGTTATACAGATTTCCGTAAGGGTCTGCGCGTAGTTCTTAATTTTATCCTTTTAAGTCTACTATCTAACTTAACATATTAATTAACTTTTATAACATATTAATTATAAAAGTTAACGAAAGTTCTATTAACAGAACTTTCGTTAACTTTTATAATTAATATGAAACCATTTTGGATGAACTCAATGAGACATTATATTAAACCATTTTCTCAGCGATTTGACTAGCGTTGTTAGTGCTTAGTTGAATTTATATGTTTGCTTTATTGAATATAATTTTTTGGTGAAGTATAATAATTTTCTACTGGACAGTTCCATGTACCATTTTTACCTGATGTTGCAATTTGGTTTACTTAAATAATCATAATGTCGTATTTTTTATTTATTCCTGACACATCGGTATTTAGTGATAGCGACATTATCTTATAGTAGCTCTGCGCCTGCAACTTTGCCCGCGTAGTGAAGTGAGGCAATGAGATGCCAAGTCAACTTACATTCCTATTGCCCTTATTATATAGATTTTTTTCTGCATTCTCCTTTCATTTCAATTTAACTCTCTCGAGGATGTAATTCCGAAATTGTGACATAAAGCTATAGGCTTTTAAGAGAAATGACACCAAGTACCAAGTACTTTTAATAGAAATGACATCATTTATCTAGGTTTCCTAGAATCATTCTTAAAGTTATTTTAGCAATTTATTTTCAATTTATGCTACCCTTATGGGATACCTAACCCAAAAACTACCTTAGGCTTTAACTTATTAAATAACATTTAACATATAAACCACATTTTTGTCTTAGTAAGTTCCCTCAGAAATTAATAAAATATGTCAATGCTTTCGTTTTTTTCATAGATAACTAAGATACGAAATGTCGTCGAAAAATCGGATAACAAAGATGTCATGAAAGAGTTTGAAGATATCGAGAAGGCCCTTCGAGACCGTGATCTCATTTCCAGTCAGGTGGGATTATTTCATTTAAATTTTATTTCTACGCAGTAAATAGAAAGTTGATTTATTTACATTATTTGTTTTCTTGTTTAGAACCTGGACCAGCTGCTGACTTCGGAAATAACAATAGTTAAAAGAACTCCAGAGAAACCACGAGGCATGCCGCGTCTTCCCTACAGCCATCGGCACACTAACAGAACGTCGGAGAGAATAGCGTGATTATTACAATGAAACCAATTTTGCTAGCTAGAAATACTGTTAATGTTAACAACCCTTCTGACACAAGAGCGCTTGTAGATATTTGACGATAATTACAGTTCTTAAATTTACATCATGTATGTTTTATTTAATAATATGTTTTATAATTTATGTGATGTAATTTGTTTTATTATAATGCCCTTGAAAATTGTAACTCAAACCCAGAAATTAAAGTCGAAATCTAAAGCAAGTGATTAATATATTTAATGCTCTGTGAAAACAGCAAAATGTTCGGGACTTTTGTTAAATTTTTAAAAAGTGAATAAAAAATATGTAGCGATAAAAAGTAATTGAAAAAAACATCAACGTTTTTTAATTAAATTATTTATATTTTTTTTATGTTCACGAAATCTTGAAACAATTCTAAAACGAGCCCCATCACTTCATTGTGTCCACGTCATTGTTTGGAGCTAGAGGAGAGCTAGATTTGAACGTTGTACTAGTCTTCCATGCTGGTCCTCTTTATGTTGTTATTTTGCTTTACAGTCTATCAAGAGTTCCCTGCTGAGCATAGTCCTCCTATAAAGTTTGCCACAAAGAGCGGTTATTAGCCACCTGTATCCTTCGACTACCCGCAATATTACGCATCATCACACCATTTTGTCAGAGGTAGTCATATACTGCGCTTGCCACTTCTTGTTTCCTCAATGGTTATAAGTTCTTGGAGACATTCCATTTGAGCAAGTTTATATTTACGCCCATGTCGGTCACCTTGATCCTGCTGCGTAAGTCTTTAAGACTTCTAAAAAAGAAAAAACTTCACGCTATTCCCAATACAGGGGTAGACAGACTTCTAGTCTAGACAATTAAGTCTCTTCGACCCACCTTCCACCAAAGATATTTTGGGACAACTGGGGATCGAACTCGGGGTCTCTCGTCTAAGTTTTCTAGTACCGTTATAAAGTTTTTTATGTAAACTTTGTTTGCTGCTGCCTTGAACCTGGAAGTGCCATTCTCTAATACAAGACTATCAAGACAAAACATTTAAAGTCCAGATTGTCAAGATATGATTGCCTCAAATACAACAAAGCCTTCGGCCATCGTCGACCGGCAGCTGGTGACTGACCAAGTTTGTTTGATACGAAGGATAGAACAACAACTTGCCATTTGCTGCCGCTTTTTGAATCTCGGAAGTGTGATTGTTAAATACAAGATTGTCTCAAATACAAAAAAAAATCCACGGACATCTTCTACCGGTACTCGGTGACTGGACAAGTTTGCTTAAAATAAATAAATATCTTCACGCAATTCCCAATACAGGGGTAGACAGAGGTCAAGTCTAGACAATTAAGTCCCTTTGACCCACCTTCCACCGAAGATATTTTCGGGACAACGTGACAGGTGGTGAGCCCGTCGCCGCCTTTATGTCCAAGCCAACGATGAAATTCGTACATAAGTTTTTGAAAATCTCATTGGTACTGCCACCTGGGGATCGAACTCGGGTCTCTCGACTCGAAATTCCGACCACCCAACAACTCGGCTATCGTGACTTAAAAAAAAAACGTGACGTGCTTGGTACAAAAAAAAAACAATTCCTAGACAGTTTTTTTTTATTACGCAATTTTATTGATTTTTAAAGCATATTCATTCTGAACTTTTATGTGATTAAATTAAAGAGAACAAAGTTAAAATTTCAACTGACACGGGCGCGATTCGAACCCGCGACCTTCGCCGATCCGCCGCCGATTTTTTTTATTAAAACAATACATAAACGCAATAGGTCTTAAAATCCGCAACGCATTATTAAATAAAAATAAGGTTTGTAATGTGGTAAACAAACATTAATTATTTGTACCTAAACAATCGAAATACGAGTATTATCTGTCTTCAGAGATATAATTATTACCTTTATATAATTACTCTTAAACCTTTAATCCTGAATCCTAATCAGTTCAATAAGCAATAACAGCGGCGTCGCTAAATACGGATTAAACTTCAATAAGGACGTTAAACGTAATCACCTGTACCGTGTCTGATTGAATTTATCAAATGATGTTAATAATAAATATCTTCACGCAATTCCCAATACAGGGGTAGACAGAGGTCTAGTCTAGACAATTAAGTCCCTTTGACCCACCTTCCACCAAAGATATTTTGGGACAACTGGGGATCGAACTCGGGGTCTCTCGTCTAAGTTTTCTAGTACCGTTATAAAGTTTTTTATGTAAACTTTGTTTGCTGCTGCCTTGAACCTGGAAGTGCCATTCTCTAATACAAGACTATCAAGACAAAACATTTAAAGTCCAGATTGTCAAGATATGATTGCCTCAAATACAACAAAGCCTTCGGCCATCGTCGACCGGCAGCTGGTGACTGACCAAGTTTGTTTGATACGAAGGATAGAACAACAACTTGCCATTTGCTGCCGCTTTTTGAATCTCGGAAGTGTGATTGTTAAATACAAGATTGTCTCAAATACAAAAATCCACGGACATCTTCTACCGGTACTCGGTGACTGGACAAGTTTGCTTAAAATAAATAAATATCTTCACGCAATTCCCAATACAGGGGTAGACAGAGGTCTAGTCTAGACAATTAAGTCCCTTTGACCCACCTTCCACCGAAGATATTTTGGGACAACGTGACAGGTGGTGAGCCCGTCGCCGCCTTTATGTCCAAGCCAACGATGAAATTCGTACATAAGTTTTGAAAATCTCATTGGTACTGCCACCTGGGGATCGAACTCAGGTCTCTCGACTCGAAATTCCGACCACCCAACCACTCGGCTATCGTGACTACAATATAATAGTACCATAGTAACTGAATAGTACTAATAATAATACTATAACAATAATATTATAACTTACTATAACAATAATACTATAACTTGTCTGAGCAAAAAATTACGATTTGTGAAATTCTTGTCTGTTGGTTCAAGTTTGCCGCTAAAGTCACTGAACGGATTTACTTATGGTGCAAGAACATGATGCAATTATTAGTGAAAATGGTTCAATAACATAAATACACCTTGAGCTCTCTTCTGTACGACTCCACATACAGTAGAAAGGACCTTAAAATATACTTTTATTTTTGTGTATTATTTGACGATAATTACAGTTCTTAAATTTACATCATGTATGTTTTATTTAATAATATGTTTTATAATTTATGTGATGTAATTTGTTTTATTATAATGCCCTTGAAAATTGTAACTCAAACCCAGAAATTAAAGTCGAAATCTAAAGCAAGTGATTAATATATTTAATGCTCTGTGAAAACAGCAAAATGTTCGGACTTTTGTTAAATTTTTAAAAAGTGAATAAAAATATGTAGCGATAAAGTAATTGAAAAAAACATCAACGTTTTTTAATTAAATTATTTATATTTTTTTTATGTTCACGAAATCTTGAAACAATTCTAAAACGAGCCCCATCACTTCATTGTGTCCACGTCATTGTTTGGAGCTAGAGGAGAGCTAGATTTGAACGTTGTACTAGTCTTCCATGCTGGTCCTCTTTATGTTGTTATTTTGCTTTACAGTCTATCAAGAGTTCCCTGCTGAGCATAGTCCTCCTATAAAGTTTGCCACAAAGAGCGGTTATTAGCCACCTGTATCCTTCGACTACCCGCAATATTACGCATCATCACACCATTTTGTCAGAGGTAGTCATATACTGCGCTTGCCACTTCTTGTTTCCTCAATGGTTATAAGTTCTTGGAGACATTCCATTTGAGCAAGTTTATATTTACGCCCATGTCGGTCACCTTGATCCTGCTGCGTAAGTCTTTAAGACTTCTAAAAAAGAAAAAACTTCACGCTATTCCCAATACAGGGGTAGACAGACTTCTAGTCTAGACAATTAAGTCCCTTCGACCCACCTTCCACCAAAGATATTTTTGGGACAACTGGGGATCGAACTCGGGTCTCTCGTCTAAGTTTTCTAGTACCGTTATAAAGTTTTTATGTAAACTTTGTTTGCTGCTGCCTTGAACCTGGAAGTGCCATTCTCTAATACAAGACTATCAAGACAAAACATTTAAAGTCCAGATTGTCAAGATATGATTGCCTCAAATACAACAAAGCCTTCGGCCATCGTCGACCGGCAGCTGGTGACTGACCAAGTTTGTTTGATACGAAGGATAGAACAACAACTTGCCATTTGCTGCCGCTTTTTGAATCTCGGAAGTGTGATTGTTAAATACAAGATTGTCTCAAATACAAAAAAAAATCCACGGACATCTTCTACCGGTACTCGGTGACTGGACAAGTTTGCTTAAAATAAAAAAATATCTTCACGCAATCCCCAATACAGGAGTAGACAGAGGTCAAGTCTAGATAATTAAGTCCCTTGGACCCACCTTCCACCAAAGATATTTTCGGGACTACGTAACAGGTGGTGAGCCCGTCGCCGCCTTTATGTCCAAGCCAACGACGTAATTCGTACATAAGTTTTGAAAACCCATTGGTACGAGCCTGCCACCTGAGGATCGAACTCGGGTCTCTCGACTCGAAATTCCGACCACCCAACAACTCGGCTATCGTGACTTAAAAAAAAAACGTGACGTGCTTGGTACAAAAAAAAAACAATTCCTAGACAGTTTTTTTTTATTACGCAATTTTATTGATTTTTAAAGCATATTCATTCTGAACTTTTATGTGATTAAATTAAAGAGAACAAAGTTAAAATTTCAACTGACACGGGCGCGATTCGAACCCGCGACCTTCGCCGATCCGCCGCCGATTTTTTTTATTAAAACAATACATAAACGCAATAGGTCTTAAAATCCGCAACGCATTATTAAATAAATAATAAGGTTTGTAATGTGGTAAACAAACATTAATTATTTGTACCTAAACAATCGAAATACGAGTATTATCTGTCTTCAGAGATATAATTATTACCTTTATATAATTACTCTTAAACCTTTAATCCTGAATCTTAATCAGTTCAATAAGCAATAACAGCGGCGTCGCTAAATACGGATTAAACTTCAATAAGGACGTTAAACGTAATCACCTGTACCGTGTCTGATTGAATTTATCAAATGATGTTAATAATAAAGGGTTTACTCATTTACTTAATTGAAACTTGTTATAAAGGTTTTATTACTTTTTTATAATAATTTTATAATTATGTAAGTATATCTTTACAAAATTGTGTGCACACATTTGAGAGTAATTAACTTAAATAGTACCATAATTATAATAATAATAATAAATATCTTCACGCAATTCCCAATACAGGGGTAGACAGAGGTCTAGTCTAGACAATTAAGTCCCTTCGACCCACCTTCCACCGAAGATATTTTTTGGGACAACGTGACAGGTGGTGAGCCCGTCGCCGCCTTTATGTCCAAGCCAACGACGTAATTCGTACATAAGTTTTTGAAAAACCCATTGGTACGAGCCTGCCTCCTGGGGATCGAACTCGGGTCTCTCGACTCGAAATTCCGACCACCCAACCACTCGGCTATCGTGACTACAATATAATAGTACCATAGTAACTGAATAGTACTAATAATAATACTATAACAATAATATTATAACTTACTATAACAATAATACTATAACTTGTCTGAGCAAAAAATTACGATTTGTGAAATTCTTGTCTGTTGGTTCAAGTTTGCCGCTAAAGTCACTGAACGGATTTACTTATGGTGCAAGAACATGATGCAATTATTAGTGAAAATGGTTCAATAACATAAATACACCTTGAGCTCTCTTCTGTACGACTCCACATACAGTAGAAAGGACCTTAAAATATACTTTTTATTTTTTGTGTATATTATTACTCGCAATCTGGCATGCTTAGGGCGGATTGAAACTTAAAAATTGAAACATTTTTATTCTCCGTTGTTCGTACATAGATGAGTAGCAAACCGTTCTAAACATATATATTAAGTTGACGATGGTTTGAGAGTGAATTAGTGCCTATACTCTTTGACAGGTATGAGTTTTTGATTGTATTGACTGACCAGAAATATATGCTTGATAGGTAATCAAGCAAATATTTCTTGTCAGTCAATTTAGTTTTTATATGTGGGGAAATTCATGGCGATTTCGATCGCACTGGCTGCTCTAAGTACAACTTTTAGAAGTTGTACTTAGAGCAGCACGGTCCTCACTACGCGGGGTGACGGGTGGTCTGATGCTCGGTCAAGCACCCAACTTCTTGGGTCGTATGAACTCCAGGTGGTGGTATCGGGAGCCAAGTAGGAGGGAGAGGATTCATTATTTCCCGAGGATGAGCTGCTTAGGACGGCCAGCGCGGGTGTGGTTGCGGAAGTGTGCGAGGGCGGTCCCGAGGTCCTGCCAACACGTGGCGATGGCGGAACACCGTGGGGTTTCAATCGGTGCGATTTCATAATTGTCCGTCCCCCTGAGCGCGGGTGTTCGTTAGGTATTTTCTCTCGTAAAAAAATTGGTTTCATTATCTTTGTTATCGTATGTGGAAGTTTTTCTATTCCATTCTCTACCCACGAACAGAAACGAGGAGAGTAAGTTGGCCCTATTCTAAATAAGTAATTTCATTTGCATTGATGACCGACCACGTAGAATGAAACGAATTGTTTTTTTTTTACTTCGACAGCGGAGATTAGCTAGTTTTCAATCGCAGAACTGCAACATTGACTGAGGCTGTAGGAAAGCTTACTATTTTAATTAAAGTTTTCTTCCTTATCTTTTATTGTCTTTTAATTTAAACGATCGTTTTACTACAGTTCTAGTTCGTATAAATTAAATTATAAAATGATTAAGTAGAGTTTTCCAAATAGAAATCCCATGGTGGTTTTTTATATATTTGAGTAATTAATACAAGAAATATTGCTTTTTAATATGAGCCAAAAAACACGGATAATTTAAAATTTAAATAAATAAATTTAAATATCTTCGCGCAATCCCCAATACAGGGGTAGACAGAGGTCTAGTCTAGACAATTAAGTATCATCAACCCACCTTCCACCAAAAAAATTTAAAACATTTGGTAAATTAAAGTGAACTCACAACAATAATTTTACCAACTCCTATATTTAAAATTTCAAAGACAATTTCCCTTTACAAGCTTTCATCTCTATTTTAATCAATTTTGAAAAATATTACTTACTATTTATATCGGTTAACATTTTCTATCGGTTAATTATTTTTATTCAATGAGGTTGATTGTCATCAACAATCATTGTTTTAATTGACACGGGCGGGGTTCAAACCCGCGACGTCAGCTATACCGTGGCAACTTCCGAGCCACAGTGTCCTACACACGCATCAGTAGAAATTTTAAATTAATTTGATAACAAAGGGATCAGCATAACTTAATTTTTTTTAAAAACAATAAAATTGCACAATCAAGTCTGTTAGTTAAATTATTGTTCTTTGTAAAAAAAACTCTACGTCCATAAATAATGAGTACGAAGCTCAAATCGGTGTTTACTTTGAAACATAAATAAAGTCTTAGGATTTTCTCAGCGTTTGTTTTTCGCTTACCGTTATCGACACCAAAACACGATAGTAGCGATTTGTCTTAAGTAAAGAGATTAACTGTAGATATACTAAACAAAGGAATCGTCTGACATGGATCCTTAATTTATAGCTATCTTATATTATTTGGGACGGAATTCCCCATAGAGTAGGCTCGTGCCTAAGGCGAAAAAATATTATTTTAGTAGTCGCGCCCTCTGTGAACTCTCATGTCAAACATCGAATCAGATATCAATTCCTTTGTTTTGTTATTGTATTATTTACCGACTAATTGTTTTTTCTTTCAAATGTAAGTCATATTTATCGTTAAAGTTTTCGTACATAGTTTGTAGGTTGGGGGTGATTATTTCCTTATGGGTATAGAATTACGTCAAGATTATTATATAGAATTAGATTCGTGAATAACGACATAGATATGAGTCGCGTGAGCATCTCTAGTGAACTGGAGTCAGATTCCCACCACATCGGTTCAAGCAAGTGAGCTAAAAAACATGTACGCGATTCGTTTGTTGCACGTACACTATTTCCACGATAGTGCGAACTAATGACATCGAAGGCGTCCAAGTTTGTCGATAATATCGAACTATATTCCCCTGCAATACAATATTGCAGATTAAATTGTAAATTATATTGTATATGTGAAAACTTTTTAGTCACGATAGCAGAGTGGTTGGGTGATCGGAATTCGGGTAGAGAGACACGAGTTCGATCCCCGGATGGCAGGCTCGTATCAATGCGTGTTTACAATAACCTATGTACGATTCACATCTTTGGCTTGGACAAGTAGACGGCAACGGGCTCACCGCCTGTCACGTTGTTCCAAAAATATCTTCGGTGGAAGGTGTAGGTCGAAAAGACTTAATTTTTGAGACTTCTGTCTACCCCTATATTGGGAAAGATATTATTTATTTTATTTGGAGTGGTCAGTACGACAAAACGCTAAATTCATATGTTAGCTAATAATATAATCAGAAAGATAAATTGTGAGGAATCTACATGAAACTACCTTATACGTCCATAACAGACTTCAAAGAAATAATATCTAATTTTTTTATGTATTCTATTTTAACATCAAGTCTAAGGACCTGAGATCGATCTCCTGGTGGAAGGCTATTTTTTCTATTTTAAGAGTTGTTACATACATACAATTTTTAATAAATTTTACGCTTTGTTTACTTACCTTAAAGGTTTCCGCAGGATATTTGTGTTGAAAAGAAAAATTTTAATATATACATATATTTTATAAACATTAAAATATGATGTAAATTATAGATATCATTTAATTTTGGCAGCATAGTGGAGCAACCTTAAATAATAAGTACCCAATTCACATACCTGTACCTGAACCTTGTACCTAAAATCTAACCAATAACGCGTATAAGAATTATACCTTTTTTCATTGTGGTAAAATAGAGTTTGTTTTATTACAGATTTTTTTAATCAAAGAGTTCCACGAAATCTTTATCTTGCTGCAAAGTACTTTTCTTTGTCCAGTCAATGAAAGCAATGACCGCAACTTTCTTGAAAATAGTGCTCGGGTTGGCAACTGGCGAAATTAAATTTGTGATACGGTTACTTCGTACGAGTGTCAGTGTGTACCGTCGCTGGTGTGTATAATTCATTTTATTTGCTGGTGTACATAATTATCACATTTATTTCTTTTAGAGAGTTTATGTTCACCATGTGCCAATTTTAGCTGTTACACATTACTGTTAGAGGACAATACCATAAGAACAATCATAATAAAAACAAAATTTGCGTTCTATTGTAGTAATTATAACTATTATAAAAAGTAACCCAATTATTTCTGTCTGCATGAATGCGATATTAACAAAAAAAAAAAAGAATTTCATAGGGTTTATACTAATGGAATGAGTTGATTCATAATAAAGGCGTGGGAGTAAAATTAATTAGGGTTCTGGGCAAATTGGCCGCTGGCGTTAAATTGACTAAAAGATCGGCTGCTAAGAAACAACGACGGAATAAAATACTGGCTTACTCAATGCCATTCTCACCACTTATTCAAAGCCACTTGTTTTAAGTTTACATAATGTAATAAAATAATAATAACAAAAAAGACTACACGAAAGACTACACGAAATTTAAATAATAATAATAAAAAAGACTACACGAGTATTACTGAATAATGTCATGCGTTTCAGAAAGTAAAGATGTTTTGAAAGATTTAATTAGATTATAAGATAAGACTGCTTCCGCTTCAACTTGTTAACGAGCTCCTTAGTTCGGAATACAGGCACGTACAATAATCGTGTTATCTAGGAGTTCAAGTCTATGTTATAACTGCAAGTTTGTTTGACCAGATGTTCCGATGCAAGAGTATGATTTTCTTTGAAAGTTTATGATAATATTAATAATTAATTATTTTTCTTAAATCTCTATGTGTCATACATTATTCTAATAATAAAAAATACTATATTACAGTAACGTATTTCGCTTTTTGAGAAAAAGCTGAACTTTAGATAATATATATTTAGATAGTATACAAAAGAAGTCAACGCTAAAAATTGTACATAGGTACTGAAACTATTTCTTGGTCTTCCTGCATTTCATACCATCGATACCTATTTGGAACAACGTGTCATGTGGTGAGCCTATCGCCGTTCTAGTATCTAAGCCAAAGGTTTCCACATACTTACATAGATTTGTTGTATTGTTGTGTTGTATTTGTAACAACAAACATTCATGTACATAATTACTAACATCCATGCCCCAGTTATATAATACAATTATTTTTGAAACTTTAAAAAAATTATGACACCAACGGGATAGAAAGGGGCTGAAAATTGAAGATCTTACACCGATGGCACAAGACGCATGAAAATGTTTACAAAAGATTATAAATTATTATTGAAGAAAAAATATTATAATTACAATTTATTTGTTGTAATATTGCATTTTAATATTGATTTCTCAACATTTTACTACTTAGCCTAGTGATTTTAAATGGAGGAGAATATAAATAAATAAATAATAAATATCTTCACACAATTCCCAATACAGGGGTAGACAGAGGTCTAGTCTAAACAATTAAGTCCCTACGACCCACCTTCCACCGAAGATATTTTCGGGACAACGTGACAGGTGGTGAGCCCGTCGCAGTCTTTATGTCCAAGCCAACGATATTATGCGTACATAAGTTTTTGAAAACCCACTGGTACGAGCCTGCCACCTGGGGATCGAACTCGGGTCTCTCGACTCGAAATTCCGATCACCCAACCACTCGGCTTCTAGGAAATACAATGATTTTAACAGCTTTGTAATTCTGTTTAATCCATATTAGTTTCTACTAGCGACAACGTTCGCATTATGTTCGCCCGAATTCCTAACTGATAATTTTAATTCTGGAATGAACCTGATAAAAGTAACCTACTCGTGTGTCCCTTTTCTGGGATACAAACATTCTACATGTACAAGGTCATAAATTATCCGTTTTTACAAATAATAATTAAAACAGAACTTTAGCAATAAATCACGAAAGGATAAAAATCTGCAACTAGGTATTTAGTAGGTGGTGAGCCCGTCGCCGTCCAAGCCATCGATGTAATAGCCTGCCACCTGGGGATCGAACTCGGGTCTCTTGACTCGAAACTCCGACGACCCAACCACTCGGCTATTGCGACTTTATTAATATTAAAAATACAAGTTGGTTTTAACATGAAAGTTCATCATTAAATGGAAATGTTCCATTTGATGATAAACTACTGCTTGGTGTTTTCCTATATGACCGAGGTAAGTACTGAAATTTGAAAGGCTCCTCTGTCGACTCTTAAAATTTACAACACCTGCTAGATGAAAGCAGGTGGCATATTCTTAAACCAAACGGCACCATAAATTCTGCATTTAATTTATTGCTATATTTATTAAGTAAATTAAATTTTAACGACAGAACAGTAAAACTAAGAGAGCTTAAGAAATACTTGTAGATTATGACATAGTTAAGCCGAGGTATCTTTAAAGCTGAGATATTTTAACGACAATCGTAAAGACACTTTTAGTAGTTAAGAAATCTTAGCTAAAGCAAAAGATATAGATTATTTATATATATAATACAAAAGATTATTTATATATATAATATAAAATGAGCTAATTTTCTAATTTTAATTTTAAATTTATTATTATTACTATTTATTAACATTATTACTATTTATTATTTTTGCTTCATTTATTATTAGTTATTTTAGTTTATAACTGTGACTGGCAGTCAACAAAGAGGGTGGGTGATGGGCATTTCAGTTTTGGACCAATGGATATTTTCGAAACTTACGTAAGATTTATATCATTGACTTGGACATAAAGATAGTGACGGTATCACCACCTGTCACGTTGTCCCAAAAAATCTCTTCGGTGGAACCATTCATTATTTGAAGATGATTTTGTGGTTAAGATGATAATGCAATAGTTCGATGACGTCAGGCTTTAAGCAGTCTGAGGATGCGGTGAAACGATTGCCGGTGTAGTGGTATACATTGCACGAAATTTCTACTTTATTTATTATTACTTATTACACCACGAGTAATTTTTGGAAAGGTTATAGTGCGCATTGATTAATGTCGTATTGAATTAAATGGGCAAGGCAAAGAGTTTTTGAAATCTATAGTAGCCAGGTATTATTATGGTTACACTATGGCCTGGAAAAGTCGATCAAACTTTTGGAATAATTTGTCATCATTTTGTGTGCCACATAAGTGGCAATTGCAGTACCAGGCACTTCAATTACAGTACCTGTCACCAGTCACCGGTCCCCCTGTATATAGGTCTTTAGTATTTTTCGGGATTTTATACCGCCATCTGTTTTTTGTTTTGCGTTTTTAAGACTTATTTACAATAAAAGCGTTGTAATTAATGTCGGTTTCGATATAGTTGGGAATAACACGTCAGATATGAAATAGAAGTATGTGTTGTAATTTTAAAGCAATGAACTAAATAACCTTTTCCTTTTCTAAAATTAGACTACAATAATGGCAGCAGCTTTTGATATCAAAACTTTTGTTAAATTTATGCGGGTATATGAAAGACTGACTGATCTCGAGCCGAGGGCAAAACAACATTGGTTTGAAAACTTTTGTCTGTGTAACATTACAGCTATTTTGCGGTGTACAATAAAGTCAAGATTGAGCCTATATTTTTCATTAAAATATCTAGAAGCTGTCTTGATATTTCTTTTATAACCATTGTGGAAAAAAGTTCTCGAGTGAAATCGCGTTTAAGCAAACACAGTATTAGATGCCCACGCAAGTTGGAGTGATGAGCTGGGCATTGTCGCCGGGAGTCGATAGATGTTGGTGGCTGCGGGCCATTATTCGTGGCAAAATCATGAGAGGTTGTAAAGAAGACACAACAAGAATTACATTTGAATAACGTATGAAATGGCCCATGAGTATAATAACATGAAAAATGTCTTAAGATGAAAATGTGAAAGAGATTTCATCTAATCGGAAAATCATCAACAACAAACACTCCATACTTCCACATACGGTTAGATATAAAAACTGTTTATGGCTCTGAAATGTAACCTACAGAAGTGATGTAATTAAATTACAAGAACTGAATATATTACGCTTTGTTTTGTATTGTGAAATTCTGCGTGAGTGACGTCCTTGAACACCAACTTTCAGTGCGACCTGCGTTTGATCACATAAGTCACTGAATGATCCTATTATAATATATATATATATATATATATATATATATATATATATATATATATATATATATATATATATATATATATATATATATATATATGTATATATATATATATATATATATATATATATATATATATATATATATATATATATATATATATATATATACACAGTCTCTGTCTCTGTCACAGTGAAAATTGTTAAGTAAGCATTTCTGCACATTCTGAAGCTACGGGATTATATATATATATATATATATATATATATATATATATATATATATATATATATATATATATATATATATATATATATATATATATATATATATTTCACTTTACAATAATAATCATTTGTGGTTAGGTAATCCGTATTCGAGTCAAGGAACCCGAGTTCGATTCCCAGTTCGTAGGCCTTGTGAGATTTTGACCTTGTGACATTTTAATTAAAACTCATGTACGATTTTTATCCTTGGCTTGGAGATAAAGTCAGCGACAGGCTCACCGCCTCTTAAAAAATCTTTAGTGGAAGGTGTGTCGGAATGAGTGTTTGTCTGATGTCACGCCATTCCAAATACTGATTACCCCAGTATTTGGAATGGCGTGAAGATATAAATATGTATTTATATATCATTTTTACTATGCACACACATGGAGGCAAATTAAGAACACAGGTATTCTGATCTCAGGATTCTTGATCTGCCTTCTTCGAGTAGTTATCTCACGTGGTTTTAAAATGAAAGTACTCGTATAATGATATTTAGTTGCCCAAAATAGAAATAAATACATAGAAAACATACTATGTATGAATAAAATAAGTGTAAATGAAATGAAAACTTAATACTTCTTACTTATATTTGCTCAATAAATTCAGTAAGAAAAAGTGCCAAAAACTAACAGAAAACAAAATTTATCAGCTAAAAGCAATTTACTAAGAGAACAAAGGAAAATACGTTGACAAATTGTAGTTTCAGATGATCTGATCTAACGTCGCAGAGCCAATAGGCCGTCCTCATATATTTCCTAATGAAACCCGAAAAAAAGTAGGGCTATTACATCTTCCAAGCTGTATAAAAATATGCTTTTCTCTTTTAGTTCTTTTTCATTTTGATTATATTTAGGTTAAAAATGCACGAAATAATAATTATATTATAATAATATAACTACTAACTATTGAAGGAAAAAGGGATAAGGAAAAGAATTCTTAAATAAAATGAAAAAAATAAATATGAACGAGTTTGTAATATCTAATAAATCTACGTATTCGGTTGTCATTTATTGTTTCTTAATACAGTTAAAGCATTAGCGAAGTACTTACCTTTGTAAATATTTGTCATTATACAACTTCTTTATGTAATACATTTAAATTTGACATTCAAATCCTTGGTCTTACTACGGCAAGATAAAGTTAGGTATTTGTGACATGTGAAAAAGAAAGGTATAAAAAATTTGACTTTCACATTACATTTGTGAATGTCGAAAACTGTTCTTATTTGTTTTTTTGTTAATTACATGTGTTTTTTAACATTATGATAAAATATTGTTAATAAGTATTGTAATGAAAAAATCAACATGTATATATCTATTTATGGTTCTTTTAAACGAGCATTCGTAACGAATTGCTCCTAAATACATCGTTGTAAATTTATATAAATTTTGAATAGAATTTTGTTTTAGGTTAGGTTGTGTTGTTTTTTCTACAGATTGTTCGTAAAACAAAAAAAAAATATTCAACTACGCCTAACAGTTTAAAGAGATAACGTAAACGTAACGATGTCTGTTACTATTTAACATAATTAAAAATAAGTAGCTACTAGGGGCTGATCCAAAATTATAAAGTTTGGAGGACATAACTTTGCCAACTAATTAATATTGTACGAATATGTATACACCTATGATAACATGATTGTTTGTAGTGAAGTGTTTACTTTAACTAAACCTTAATCCGTAATTCTAACCCTTTATAATTTCACCATTAGGCCCTACATTATTTACAGTATGAATTTTGGGGTCCAAATAATTTGTTTTTACATGAAATTTATGAACTTTGAGTATGTTACATAATTAAGTGGATGTTATTGAAAATTTTCAGGTATAATGTTAATTTATGTAAATAAAAGCAATATACGGTCGTTTCAATGAGTTAACTTTACAAAATGTACTGATCCTCATTAGTAGCATCTGAGGGTAACCGGAATGTTTCGAATACTCAACTAGGTCCTAATATTGTTTTGGATACTTAGATATCAAGTGCCTGTTGTAAAAATGTTTAAGGCCTAGATGGTATAGCGTGGTGAGCATACTATAAGGTCAGAATGATAAGGTTATTAATTCTAACATGTCACGTGGATACGCCATATATGATGAATGGTGTCAGTTTTTAAAGCTAATCAAAGCTAAAAAGCTGCTCGATAAATTTCTAAAATTTGTCCCAGGTCATAAAAGGCCGACAAATGTAGCTTTCATACTATGCCAACTTAAATTTGGTATTTGTCACGTGTGGCAAAGAAGGTGTAAAAAATGCGACTTCAATTTTATCACATATTTATTAATTTATGATTCCAGAAAACGGTTCTTCCTTGATTTTTTGTCATTAACTTGTGTTTTTTTTAATCCAGGTTTATCTAGAAATGTATCATGACCTCTGAGAATTTTTATAAAAACCCAGATTATTATTATTTATTAAATAAAATATTATTAAAGTGTCATTTGTTTCCTATACTTTTCAGCGAAGTTTGGTCTCCTAGCTAAAGAATTTATTAATTTACGTTAAAAATTATTTATACATTATAAATACGTTAATAAAATACGAAACGAAACTACTACTAAGTACGAAAAAATATATTTCCAATTTAATAAATTTTGTACGAAACCGATGTAGGTAGCTGTACACTCACAGACAAAAATACTTGGTACGTATCTTACACGTATGATTTCATAGTAATTATATTTTTTCGTAACAAGCTTTGTTACATTACATATCTTTTTATAATATAACATACCGTTTATTCCGGATATTATTCACTTTCGTTAATGTTGAGATCGGAAATTGCCCACGACCACGATATGAATCCGGAAATTACACCTTGAGACAATATACATTTCTTAACTTTCTAAAACACAATATAAAAATTTATACTATTTAGTTTCAGACTTATGTTATATACATATGTAACTGTATCTAAACAATACCATAGAGGCCAATATCCCGCAGTGCGCTTTTATAGGTCGTGATAATGGTCATAAGGATATATAACTATTATGATTTTTATCATAATAGTTAATGACTTGGACTTGACCTTTGCTAACGAGGCAAGAGAAGCATGGTTACGTCTCTGTCCCGGCGAGGATATTCCACTGGAATCTAACTCACAAAAACAGTGGGATATCCCGTTGGTTCAGAATGTGCAGAAATGCTTACTGAACAATTTTCACTGTGACAGAGACCGCGCCCGCTTTCTAGGTGTTTCGACAAAGGAATCAAGTTACTGGCTACATGCTTTACCATCAAGTAACCTTGGTACATTACTAGATAACGAAAGTTTACGTATAGCTGTAGGAATACGATTGGGAGCATCGATTTGTCAACCACATCGATGTCCTTGTGGCAGCGACGTCGACGAGTTAGGCCTCCACGGACTTTCATGCCAAAAAAGTGCCGGCAGACTGTCTCGTCACGGTTCCTTGAATGAGGTCATCCGAAGGGCTCTTGTTTCCATAAATATTCCATCGGTTTTAGAGCCTTGCGGAATATTTAGGAGGATGGTAAGAGACCCGACGGCTTGACTTTAGTCCCTTGGGAGAGAGGCAAAGTTTTGTGTGGGACGCAACTTGCGTCGATACATTAGCGGCCTCTCATATCAAGGGTACTTCGATAAGGGCCGGGGCGGCATCAGAGGCAGCTGAATCGGGTAAATGGCGTAAATATGAGTCTTTGAAAGGAGACTATATATTTGTTCCATTTGCCGTAGAGACAATCGGTCCGTGGGGTCCCCGCGCGATGCAGTTTCTAAAGGAATTGTATCCGCGACTTATCGTTGCCGCTGGTGACAAGAGGGCTGGTTCTTTGCTCGCTCAACGGTTAAGTCTAGCCATTCAACGTGGAAATGCAGCCAGCGTTCTTGGTACCATGCCACGAGGAGTAGGGCTCTACGATTATAATAGTTTTTAGTTAATAAGTATTGTAAATATTAACATAATTTTTTCTGTAAATAAATATTTATGTAATTTTTATCATTCATTACAACCTTCGTTCTTAATGAGTGTGTGTGTGTGTGTGTGTGTGTGTGTGTGTGTGTGTGTGTGTGTGTGTGTGTGTGTGTGTGTGTGTGTGTGTGTGTGTGTGTGTGAGTGTGTGTGTGAGAGCGTTCGCGCATTTGCGCGTGCATTCGAGCGTGCGTGCGCACGCGCGCGCGCGTGTGTGTGTGCGTGTGTGTGTGTGACCGTACCACCGTGTGTGTGCGAGAGCGTTCGCGCGTTAGCGCGTGCATTCGTGCGTGCGTGCATGCGCGTGCGCTCGTGTGTGTGTGAGCGTGCGTGTGTGTGTGTGAGCGTGCGTGTGTGTGTGTGTGTGTGTGTGTGATTGAGCGTTCGTGCGTGCGTGTCGCGTGTATGTGTGAGTGAGCGTGTGTGTGTGTGTGTGTGTGTGTGTATAAGTGTCCCTTGTTCGTGATAAACAGTTATTTCTTTACAAAAAATTATTAAAGATCGATTCAGATACAAACACTTTTTCTTTTCCTCGGTCGGAGGTAACTATTTATTTAATATAAGTTATATTAATGTGGTGCGTGATGTGTGTGTGTGAGAGTAAATATACGAATGTGGGTCGAAAGGTTAAACTGTCTAGTCCTTTCATGTTTTCTTTCGTCCATACATATCTTATCACGTGATTTCCTCTGCGCATAATACACGCACTATATATATATCCGCGGGATTTCATTTGCATTCGCATTGATTTCCCAGGTCAAAACTGCCAATATTCCTCTCCGGGGTCTCAAAAAAGGAATATTCTAAATTTATGAGTAAATTATGCGCTATTCCAGGTTGTAATACATGCGCCAAAAATATATATAAGCCAAACTTCATCTAAATTCAATTGTTGCAGCGTGATGAAGTAATAACCATTTCAACCATTCATCCAAACTTTTGCATTGATATATAGTATTATATAATATAAATTATATATTATTGTGAATGAGATGAATTATGTTTATTTACCATTTCTTCGGGCGCGGAATTTCAGCACACCAATCTACTCGTAACATAGAACTGTTAGTTCAATGATGTATAAAACAGCGATAAGTTATTGCCATTCCGCAAAATATACCGTAAATATATCGTAGGTGCAGTCAAATAGGAAGTAACGCAGCAGCGATTTCACCAATGAAAAAAATTTTAAGTTATAAGACAAAAAAGCTTATTTAAAATATACGTAAACACTTCGTAGAATGTCAGTTTTTAAGCTTCTACAAAATAATACTACATTTTGAGAATCTGAAAATACTGGTCCCATTTGCTACGTTATACGTTTAAGAGTTTGATAGCGTTAAAGCTTGAAGCTTGGTTACAAGAGTTTTATTAAGAAGTAATAATTCCTTTCAAAAATCCCGTCCAGCAGAGTTACGAGGAGCGTGCGAATTAAATGATGTACCATAATTTACCACATTTTTGACGGAAAGTAAGATATTGTTCGATAGTACCGGTACAAAACTCATAAACAAGGTTGACAAATTTTGTTAGTTTAAGGAAACTTTTAGATGTTGGTTCTGAAGTCTTTAAAGAACTGTCAAAGTTATAATTATCATCATTAGATAAAACTATATTGTGATCATCTCTCAAACAAACAGAAAACTTAAATGATGTGAGCAGACCGCCAACAATTAATTTTAGTAACTGTCCTCTGCCGTATTTTTTTAAAGGATTTGTGCGTGTGTGCGTGTGTGTAAGTGTCCCTTGTTCGTGATAAACAGTTATTTCTTTACAAAAAAATTTTAAAGATCCATTCAGATACAGACACTTTTTTCTTTTCTACGGTCGGAGGTAACTATTTATCTAATATAAGTTATATTAATGTGGTGTGTGATGTGTGATATACGAATGAGGGTCGAAATTTGTTATTTTCTGACAAATAACAAATTAGGAGCAAACACGAAATAATGACTTTTATCTTATCTAATTTTACGCCCCAGTCCCTGTCACAAGGTAGCCACCAGGTAGACAGAACAGATCGCCAAGTGTCACGATCCTTAAGTGTCTCTTTTGCTTCTTTAAAATTCATGTTTCAAATCTTCATACACGCTCGTCTAGATATCCGGATACTCTTGTTTCTCCCCTCTTCGCTTTTTTGCTTACATGTTTTGTAGGAACATGATTTTTGTAGGAATCTCTAATTGAAAAAAAGGTCTATATGCCAAATCCGTTACTCTAATATAATATATAATATATATCTCTTAACAAACAATCTAATTTTAAAAGTGAAAAGTTACTAAATAATACTATTGTGTTGTAGTATTGAAAAATTTAAATTCACTGTGAAAATAGTCAAGTTAGTAGTTTTAGCTGTAATGAGTTATAATTAATTTAATTATAATTAATTGACAAAAGCTTAAACAAATAGATTACTTAATTTTCTTAAATGTATGACGAAACGGTATTAAGATATGACGGAACAGTGAAAAATGGGTCAATTCTCATCTGAAATTCTCAAGTATTGTAAGGTCAACAATGTCTACTCCGTTGACAGCATTATTAAGACGGCGACGATACTTGTACCCATCTTCTTCAGACATTGAAAAGGTTTATTCTTTTGTTGGAATCACGATGCCGAGTAATTGAGCTTAACATTAAGAATTTTAGCATTTTTGGATCATTGTCATAAAAAAACATATTACTTGGTCACTAAGTAAGTCACGATAGCCGAGTGGTTGTGTTATCGGAATTGGAGTCGAGAGACCCGAGATCGATCACCGGTTGGCAGGCTCGTACCAATGGGTTTTTTCAAAACCTATTTACGACTAATATCGTTGGCTTGGATATATTGACGGGCTCACCACTTGTCACGTTGTCACAAAAAATATCCTCGGTGGAAGGTGGGTCGAAGTCGGACTTAATTGTCTAGACTAGACTTCTGATCCCTGTTTTGGAAATGGCGTGAAGATATTTATTTATTTATTTTATTTGCTCACTGACTTGTCATATTCACATGAATAAAAATAAGTAAGCATTGGTCTCCATCCTTAAGAAAGACTTTAGTGGGGAAAAGAGAAAAAACTAATCCTTGAAATGTTGATAAATTTGTATTTTTGGAACCTTTCAAATATATCCATTAATTGATTTTTAGCTATTAATGGTCGAATTAAATGTATGTATAAATATTATATGTTTCTATTTTAGAGACCATATTTCCACTTGATACGATCCTTACATACTTGTTTCGCTTCGCTCGCTTTCATTATTCCCTTCATACATTCTCTTCGATTTAGGGTTCAATAAGGTACTAATTTTAAATCTGTATACATATAGTTTTGTTTTATGTCCGTTCAATACCTTTAAATTTTAATTTTATCACGAAATAAATCATGTAATTTTATCATATAAATAATTAAACCATGAGATCATGAGGTTTTCATTTCACGGAGATATGAAGTAACAAACATAAAAAATAGGTACCTTGAATTGAGACTTCTCTAATTTTTTTCGAAAGCGTTTAATAATAGCCTTATAAAAATTTTCAACCCTATTCATAACCGGTTATACCATTAAAATACGTTTGTATATTTAATATTGTTTATGTAACAATGTTTGACCTTGTATCCGAATACACAAGCTTAATGTCGAAGTAATGCCTGGCTTTTATAAAGTTTCCTTTATTTTTACTAATAACAAATTTATTTTTACATGAGAAAAACCATAATGAATATAATTTTTCATTTTTTTAACAAAAACTTTAGTTTTTCAAATGATAGAATAAATTATATTTGTGGTAAATTTTTATCATTTCAGTTTAGTTTATATATAAAGTTGACAATTATAATTTATTATTAGAAAGTTTTCATAGCTATGGTAGGAATTTTCAAAGTACATATGATTTCATGTTATTTGTCTAAATAAAAAGAAAAAGTTAATAACAAGTTTCATAATTATAAACAATTATCGAAATTAGAAAAATAATAATGAAAGCCTTCATTTATTGCTATGTTAAAGCACGAAGTAATACGACTACGAAAGTAGTTGCGAAGTTTTTGTGTAAATCTTTCTTTTGAAAATAAATGCTTAGAAAAGTGAAAAGAGCATGAAGGATTAATATTTTCATTACTAGTTCCCCTTTTAGACGTGATTATAATTTCGCGAGTCACTATAAACCAACGATTTTTATTATTCGTATTGTGTACATATATACACATAAAGATGTTTGTAATTTTCAAATGAAAAATAAGAAATAAATATAAAATTAATTATTTATAAAACCGATTAAAAATACTTAGAATAATACCTGTAAATAAATAACTGTAAATAAAATAATAAATAGGCTAGAAATATTTATTGAAGTGAATATTTTAAATATAAGAACACTGTATATACACACTTTTTAAAACTTAATTTTTCGGATAAAATATTTTTTTTTAACTTTAGTAAATTATTTTTCACCCTTTAGTTCGGCTAGTTAAAAAAAGAGTTTTTTAAGTATTTTTTAAACAATAATTTTTACATAACTCAAACTATTGCAGCCGGCGTTGCAAGTATTTTTTAATACATTATTCGATGGTACTTAAATTTTTAAAAACAATCTATAAATATTGCAGTTACAAGTAGTTTCTATTTAAAAAGTTTTATAAAAACAAAAAATAAATAAATATCGTTCGATCTAAAAAATGAATAAATTCGTACATAAGTTTTTGAAAAACCCATTAGTACGAGCCTGCCTCCTGGGGATCGAACTCGGGTCTCTTGACTCGAAATTCTGATCAACCAACCACTCGGCTGTCGTGACTTGTAAAAAAGTTTTCTACATTAGCGATTGCGAGATTTGTCGTGAGAATTGTTAATGATAACGTAATCACAATTTCAGAAGGAAAAGCTGTTAACGAAACTTGTTAAATTTCTAGATTAGATCGGTTTATTTAACTTGTAATTTAAACACGAAATGAAAGAGGAATTGGGATTTTTTCTTAGTGATCGTTCAAACCTAATTGGTTTTCGAGAATAAAATCACCCATACCGTAAATAGGAAATTCGATTTGTAACATTTTACTTCAAAATAAAACGCTTGTTTCATACTTCAGATTTTTTATAAAACCTTCTTTTAACGTTATTGTGATTTAATTATAAATGAAAAATTAATAATAAGAAACGAAAAATGCGAGTTAATTGAAATAGGATTACGTTGGTTTCGAAAAGGTTTTTATTTCTTTTTCAGTGTATCACTACTCACAGGTATAATTTGTGAATGATATTTTCTTGAGAAATGATCTTTCGACCAACCTTGCACCGTAGATATTTTAGAGACACCGTGAAAGGTGTGAGCTCGTCGCCGTTTTTATGTAAAAGCCAACGATACAAATCGTACATAAGTTTTTGTAAAAACCCATTGGTATGAGCCTTGGGGTCTCTAGACACGAATTCCGATCACCCAACCACTTGGCTATCGTGACTGTTCGCTCGCGTCAATTATCTTATACCGCTTAAGTTTTCGAAATGATTTTGATATAAAATGTAAATAACGTTGTAAAATAAAGCAGTTGGAAAAATCCGAAAAAATTACACCTTTGTAACTTTCCGTTTCCGAGATCTAGGATAAGAAAAAAAATATTATGTCACTATATCTTTTTTATAATCACAACTTCTGTTCTGTCTTTTCAAAAATCAAAAGTCTGTTGTATATATTTTAAAACAACTATATACTGGTAAACACTGTAATTAAATAAATCGATCACCATATTTTGTCAAAATCAGGGTAATTAATCGTAATTACTTCTACGACTTACACTAAATGGCTTTCCTCCTGCATGGATCAAATCCCAACATCCAATTTTGTCAACTAGCTTACGGTATGTAAGGATCGTGACACTTGGCGATCTGTTCTCTCTGGCTACCCTGTCAGGGACTGTGCGTGGAGATAAGTAAGTACGTAAGTAGCTTACGACGGCAGTCGTTATTTCTTTTTAAATGTAGAAATAAAGCGTTTTGTGTATTAAACATCGTAATTTTCATATAACGGAAATGATTGAGAGTAGTCGGTAGCTGGTGTGAATTTTCCAGGTATCAGGAAAGCATAGTTTTTAATCACGAGGCGGGAATGACAGCAAGTTATGCATGCCCATCATTACTATTATAAATTTAGGTTAGCAATATGTTACAGATAAATAGTTAAGCTCACAATAAACAAATCTAATGAATAAACCTGTTTCTGGGTAGGCATAAACATAAACGAAGAGTGCTTTTTCCACGGACTGTTACATGTTTGCCACGATATTATCCACTGTTTTTAATCTCCCAATGAAGAATATAAGAGCAATCTCAGATTCTACGGCAAACTAATAATAACTACAATCATGCAGTTCATTGCGGATGAGGTATAAAAATGTATTCATAACGTAGTTTACGTTTATTTTTTCATAAATGTGACGCGGACGAAGTTGTGGGGGTCAGCTAGTGCAATATAGAAATGAAATGACTCTACTAAAATATGTTACACAAATATTGGTTCTGACAGGGTTATGAACTTGAAATTGAAAACTCAACTGTCAAATACACTAACCACGCAAATACGATTTTATTCTCAGCTGTTATTAATGGTATTTTTGTTTCGTAAATGCTTTACAATTCAATATTAAAGCCGACCAAAACAAAAAAAAAAAAAAAAAAAAGTGTGTCATATTAAAATCGTACAAAAGCTTACCAGCTCTAACGAATTTAATTAAACGGCGATATGTAAAGCCTTTTATGTGTAAATAAAGTTATTTTATAAAGTGCTTTTACACCATGTTGATGAAAAAGGCGTGCATGCTAAATTAATTTCGTTTGACTTCACTTCTGCCATATTGACTTGCCTACCGATTCAATTGATATAGCGATGTATGTAACTCGGTCGTATTAAATTACATGTTGTTCGGCAGAAATTACTAAAAATACTGATTACAAATATAACCTTGGGGATGCAATAGATTTATCAAAAATATTTTCCATTGTACGCATATAATACTTATGCCGATTTTCCTTAAAAATATCTTTCAAGCGATCATTAAAGTACTGTGTAACTAATATGTTTCATTTCTGTTATACAAACAGTATGTAAACATATTTAAATCTTAAGTCACCATAGGCGAATGGTTGGCTGATAGGAATTCGAGTCAAAAGACCAGAGTTCGATCCTCGTACCAAAGGTTTTTTTTTTAAATATGTACAATTTATATCATTGGCTTGTACATCAAGGCGTCGGGCTCACCACCTGTCACATTGTCCCAAAAATGTCTTTGGTAGAAGGTGAGTCGAAAGGACTTAATTGTCTAGACGTCTGTCTACCCCTGTTTTGGGTATGGCGTAAAGATATATGTTTTATATCTGGCTAAGCAAAATTTGACATTCTATTTTTCTACTAATATTATATGTGCGAAAGTTTGTGAGCATGCGTGGATGTTCTTTATTCTTTCTCGAAAAAACTGAATAAAAAAACTACAGTAATATAATTTATGTATCAGAATAACACATAGGCTACATATTTTATATCCTTATAATTTCTTAAAAAACCAGAAGATTTTGTGCAATTTGGCCATAATATAACGGTAAATAATTTAAATGATTTCTTGTATTTACGCGTAAAGATAGTAATTTTGTTAGTTTAAGAATAACAGTTACAATATTTTGTGTAGGTAGTGTTATATGTAATTTTCTCTTAATGAGCTATTGAAATTGTCTTTGTGGACACTCGTTCATAAATCGTCAAGACCTCTGACTACAATGCGTAGGGAAAGGCATGAAGATATGGATCAATAAAGTGACAACAACTTATACACTTTATAAGTTGTCAGCCGATTGGCGTACAAAGGATCAGTGTAGACGTTGCTGTTGTCACTTACCTATGAAGAAAGAATCACTACCCAATGTACATTAACGTTTTATTACTTGCTCAAGATTCAAAATTTTCTTTTTTTCCATTTTCATGTTATTTCTTAAAAGTATCTTTGTTTGCAAAGATAAGATCGCATTAATATTCAATTCGTAGACTTAACGGAGCGTGAGACCATTAGCTACGTGATATCTTGCGAATATTTGGTTTACATTATCAAATTTCAAGTTAATTCGAAATGTAGCCTTTAAGTAACTATGCTTTCCTTGTCGTAATCTCTCTCAACTGTTAATCGTTAAATCGTTTTAATATCAAATTATTATGACGGCGAAAGGCACCACATGGCTCATAAAATAATCTCCGGTATGTAGGTATTCCAAATAATCTTCGGTGAAAATTGAGTCACAAAGAGCTATGACTTGCCATGGACTTTCAAAGGCCCTTATGACAGTATGAGAGAGTTTGGAGAGAGCGAGCGAATTGGCGATAGCAGTATCATACACTTAGTACTTTAGACGCTGCCTCCCGTCACAGTTTTGCTGTAGTCAGTTATTTTTCGAGATGATCATCGCGCCATGACGACAAGCAATTTGTTTTTAAGGCTGTTTTCTTTGGAGCCTTTTACAATACCCACGGATAGAAAGGGGGTGGTATATTCTTATACTGTAACCACATGCCATGAACACCAATACACGCTGTATGATTTAGTGTTATTATTATTGCGACTAATGTACGAGTAAGTACTGTTATTAGAACTAGTTCAACAGTAATTGAAAAGTTGAGCAAAAAAAGTTACGATAAATCCCATACGTACAAATACATACATGTAAATCAATGTTAAAATTGATTACATGAAAGATACACACACATGTGCTATTTCAGTCATCATCATCATAACAACAAAAGGCCACTGCCGAATATCAAAAAGTCCCCTCTCTCAAATATTGCCACAAGAATGACATGGTATAACTTTATTCCAAAATATTCGTTCCGATGAACGTGATGAAGTTATTCCTCATAAATATCAAAGAATTGGTTGAAACCAAATAATTTATTGTTGAAATAAATAAATAAATATCTTCACGTCATTCCTAATACAGGGGTAGACAGAGCTCTAGTCTAGGCAATTAAGTTCCTTCGACCCACCTTCCACCGAAGATATTTTGGGACAACGTGACCGGAGGTGAGCGCGTCGCCGTCTTTCATGTCCAAGCCAATGATATAAACCACATATAAGTTTTTGTAAAATTGGTACGAGACTTCGAACACTGGTCTCTACTCGAATTCCTATCACCCAGCCATTCGGCTATGGTAACTTAAGATATAAACATTATGTTTACATACTGTTTATATAACAGTATTCAATAAAATAGCTATTAAATGTATATTGCAGTTTTGGCTTCTAGCGGTATTCGAGCTTGCTATATTTAGATTCAAAATATTTAATATGACATGATATTTCCTTTACTCCCATATTGGTATATAAGGCAGTCTTTGTTAAAGAGATGTTTTAAAATTACATTATAATACAAAACGTTATAGATGTGAATAGTATAAAATTCATAAATTAAATGTTTTTTATAATTTTCCCAGTAAATATTTTTTTATTCTTTCAATAAAACACGATAGAGCAACGAAATTAAATAGCAATAAAATTAAACCATTTTATAATATTACCAAACCTTTAGAAATAACATTATTGCCGTAGCTCGTCGCTTCTAGAATCGTTACGAACGAAAATTGGTTTCTCTTTAATTACTGTTGTGTTTAATTATTGAATTTTATGCATGCTTTTATTAATGAAAGCTTTTACTTTTGTAATTGATAAAAAAGTATTTTATATTTAATAGATCATGAACTCTTATGTCGTTTTTTTGAAAAGATCACAATATGTATTTACAAAATCTTATCTTTGTTTCCGAGCATTTTTTTATCAAAAAGTTGCTAAAATTCTTTCACTCTTATAGTCTTCAAAATTATACAATTATAATGAAGTGAAAGGTATATATAAATAAACATATGAATACTTGTAGGACATGGACTTTTAGGTTTTATTCACACAAATGCTTGTAGTAAATAATTTTTTTTTATCAAAATAACAATGTTTGCGTTCTTTCTAATTATTTTATTTACACTTTAAGTTAAATTTCTCGTACAAACTCAACTAGTACTTTGTTTCTCGCGCCTAATATTTTGAACAACACTAATTCCGCCATTTCGTGATTTCTAACAGCAATTTGCTAATTTGAACTTTGTTTGCAAAAAGTAGTAAGAAATGTTAAATTAAATGCCTAGTGCCTTCAATATGTATTATTTTTGGTATTACCAACCAGTCAAATTTGGCTTCGGCATATATAGTGATTTCATCTCACTTATATAAATAAATCCGATACAAATCTTTAAGAGGCATACTGAACGTTTGGAAATGGTTGGTTGTTTGGTGAAATTGCATACATTTCGTGAGAATCAAATCGGCTTATCTGAGTTAAATTTTCTGATATGTATTCTTGCAGCGAATAGAGAGTTTTATTTCGAAATGACATTTGCTTTAACGAGAAGGTTATCAACATAAACTTTCTGATCCATAAATGCTTTTTATATTAAAAAAAAGTATAAAAAAAGTAAAAATAAAGACATTACATACATTGCACTTGCCCCGAAATAAGTAGCTAAAGCGCTTGTGTAATGGAATCGGAAGCATTTTCCTGCCCGGAGCTGCTCCTCAAAGCTGGACCTCAAGCTGGCGACACCATGAAAACCGGTGCGTGAAAGGTGCTGAATGTATAGATGGCATGTGAGTTAGATTTGGAATGTGATTTTGCTGGTTTTGTTTTGTGGTTGTAGATGATTGTCTGAAGAGATATTACAGGATCTATGAAAATTCACTGTGGACAGAAAATATTGTTTTAATTATATAATTATTGCCCCGAAAATATCTTCGGTGGAAAGTGGGTAAAAGTGACTTAATTGTCTAGAATAGACCTTTGTCTACCCCTGTATTGGCAATTGCGTGAAGATTTTTTCTTTTTTTTTTACATAATGAATGCGACGCGACGACACCCTTTGAAATATATAGTAATAAAAAAGTTGAAATGAAATGAACAGCAAAATTTTACTCGATAAAATTTATAAGATCTCTGGTTTCCTCAAACAAGATATTTTCCACCCTCTATTTAGTTCTGTATACTTATCCACGAGGATGCTTTGACATAATCGTTACGACATCTTGAGACAAGCAGATTGGCAATTTCATTACCGGACAAACGAAATGATATCGTATCGATTTATTCACTAAAAATTGACACAAGTCCTTTATTATCCACCATAACATTTTTATTACCAGTAATATTAAAACTTTTTAAAATAAATAAATATTTTTCATTCCATTCCCAATACAGGGGCAGATAGAGGTCAAGACAATAAAGTCTTCACGACCAACCTTTCACCGACGAAGTCATTTTTTGGGACAACGTGACAGGTGGTGAGCTCGTCGTCTTTATATCCAAGCCAACGATATAAATCCTCCATGATTCCATTGATTTTTTAATAATCTAAATATAATCTTTTTGGTTTTTTTCTCTAGTAATATTATCTTTTAGTCTGGATTTTTTTAGTCTTAGGACTGAAAGTTGAAATCATGCAAAATTTTAGGGAAAACATTAATTTTGAGGATTTTTGATGTAAAAATTGAACGTCCATAATACGTTCAGTTTTTCTCTTAGTACTTTTAAGGATTGCGATAGATAGGAATGCTACTTAGGTTGCTGTTACAAAAGATCAGAAATATTTGGAAAATTGTGGAACAATGGTAACAAATAAGTGTTGATAAGGTGATAATACAAATAGGTGTTGATTTTGAAAAACTTTAAATTTTTTTATTGTAATTTAAAAAAATTGAGATATATTTTTTCTGAAGTAGTCATGAGCAGGTCAGGCAAATTTTATTATAAATCTTCTAACACCGTCGAAAAATACCAATCAATTTTTAATATACTTTTACAATACGTTAGATGATACTATTACGAACTAACGTTCATTCATACTTTTTTGTCGATTTGTAAGTCACAATTGCCGAGTGGTTGGATGGTCCGAATTACGAGTCAAGAGACCCGAGTTCGACCAGGCTGCAAGCTCCCTACCAAAGGGTTTATCAAAAACTTATGTACGAATTATATCGTTGGCTTGGATATAAAGACAAAGACGGCGACGGGCTCACCACCTGTCTCGTTGTCCCGAAAATATCTTCGGTGGAAGGTGGGTCGAAGGGACTTAACTGTCTAGACTAGACCTCTGTCTACCCCTATATTGGGAATTACGTGAACTTACTGATGTAATTTAAGTCAGCACCAAGTGTTGATAAGAGTAAAAGAATCGTCTTCATAAATTTATTGGTAGGTCTTCAATCATTAACATTAACTACAATAAGAGCCGAAAATTGCATAAACCGTCTGCGGCCGAGTAAGTTAGTGCCTAGCCGAGTGGTTCGGTGATTGGATTTGGAGTCAGAAGACCCGTTCGATCCCCAGGTGGCCGGCTCGTACCAATGGGTTTTTTCAAAAACTTGGCCTGGACATAAAGACGGCGACGGGCTCACCACCTGCTACGCCGTCCCGAAGAATGTCTTCGGTGGAAGGTGGGTCGCAGGGACTTAATAGTCTAGACTAGACCTCTGTCTACCCTATATTGGGAATGGCGTGAAGATATTTTTTTTAATTAATATAGAAAATAACTATACGTGCTACTCTTGTCAATTTCTATTAAAAGACGGGATTTTTTGTCCCTAAAGAGCCACTCTCTCATATCTGTACCTGGCGCACATTGCAGCTACGCGCTCTGTGTAAAACAATTATACAATTCTATCTATAAGGATCAACACTTATTTGATATTATTCTCAACGAGCCATAGCAACGAAGCACTAAAGCCAACCAGTATGTTCAATTTTTTGTACACTATCAGCGCCCCTGAGGTTGTGTACACAAAGTACCCTCAGCCCCTTTTCTCTACAACAATTCACCTATACCAACTTTACCCTTACTTATTTTATTCACATGTAACCTCGCGTTTGCTTCAGTAAAAGCTACTACACTGGTCTGCAAAGGAAAAGGGTTGGTCAATAACTAGACCTAGCTTTATGAAGTAAAGATTAAGTTAAGGAACATTTTTATATATTAAAATTCATGGTTCATCAAAAAATCACGATATCGAGCCAAGAGAGTTCGATCCCCAGGTGCAGGCTTGTACCAATGGGTTTTTCTAACACATATGTACCTACCCCTGTATTGGGAATTGCGTGAAGATATTTATTTTTTATTTTAATTTCTCGAAATCTTAATAAATAAGAAAAGATGCAGGCTTCCATACATTCCATAAGATTCTGTAACCGGAAATTGTAAACAAAAAAAAACGCACAAATGGTGGCTTTGGTATGTTTTTTTGGTAACGCAGATATGTTTTCTGTAAATTTTTGGATATTCCTGTATTTTATGTGTTATTAGAGCGACATTTGAGAGTTCATATATTTAGATTTAGCTTTTTAAAAATTAAAAATCCACAGAGAAGACGGTTTAAGATTCGATTTTCTCTTTTAAAGTTTTGAAATAAATAAATGTGTTTATTTTATTGCAGGCTTCACAAACACTCGTTTCTATTAATGCAAAAAGTAAAATGCAGCACGTAACATATTCGTACCTATACGCAGAGGTCTCATGTTATTGAATTTGCCTCGACTACAACCGCTCGTGTTACGTTTTATACAAAGGTTTTTGTTGGATTTTTAGAACTGCAATTGAATGTGCAGATTTGTTGTACAGCTTTCAGCTTTAAAATTAAATCGTAATAACAAAATTGTTGGTCTAATCTTAGTCTATTTAGATACTTTATTTTGGAAAAACTTCTAGAATATCTATATCTAACTTCTATATGTAGTATTGTTAAGAAAATAAAGTATTTTTTTTTTGTAAAAGTATATCATCAACATCTCCTAGCGTGTACTCCGATATAGCGGTCTATCTACTTGGTGTCTATTTTCTGTCTGCGATACTGTCTGTGTTATATTTCAAAATTCAATTTCCTACTTCCTTTGAGAAGCGATCCGAATTGGTTCAATTGTCGTCGGTCGCGCGCCGTCTTTCGAACTCGGCAACTTAGAGCTCGAAAGGATTATCGTCTTTCTAGCAGTAACTAAGCAATTCGTGTTTTAAGATTTTTTTTGTAAGTACATGGGCTGAAGGTTAGCATTTACTGTTACCTATGTACAACACAGGAGGGACTGTGAGTTCTTTTCTAGGAATAGAATGGATATTGAGAACAATGGAGGAATAGGGTGGAAGTAGAGATATGGGCATTCGGTTACGTCTCATAAGTTGAAACGAAGTAGTTGAAGATTTGTCTATTTCAAGTCAAATGCAAGGCAAGCAAGGGACAATAGGGGACAGAAATGCAAGTCTGTTGTTGCAAATATTCACGTTTATATGTAGAACACGTTTATACGTTAGAATATTGCCACTCCCTTTTTCCCGTGGATGTCGTAAGAGACGACTAAGGGAAACAGCCTTAAATATCGTTATGGCAACAGATAAATGGCGGGATAACCATCTCTAAAAATATCAGTTCAAAATAGTCAGACCGAACATGGTCAGCAGCGAGTGGTCTGGTACTGCGATCGCCAATCCGCTTGCCAGGCGTAGCCATTATGGCAAATCCTCTCTATTGGAGAGGCCTATATTTTGTGGACTTTAACAGGGCGTTATGAATGTATGTATGTTATGTATGTAGAATATATGAATCAATACATTATAAGATTAACATGAGTGGGTCTCTATATATGTATATATATATATATATATATATATATATATATATATATATATATATATATATATATATATATATATATATATATATACATATATATATATATATATATATATATATATATATATATATATATATATATATATATATATATATATATATATATATATATATATATATATATATATATATATATATATATATAGGAGAAAGAGAAAGAGGTGTATCGAAATTTCCCTTTGGGATTACTATTCGTTTCATAATTGTTTTAGAAGCACCGCCTAAAAAGTTGATGCAATACATAAGAAGACTTTGTATACATACATAGTACGCTCTGATATCAAAGTAAGTAGCTAAATCACTTGTATTATGGAGTCAGAAACAACGACGGTACTGTGGCGACATCTATGTCTCCACATTGGAAGCTCGCTAAGTGGCGGATTCAGGAAACACATCCACGTCCTACATCTCGCTATCGAAGTTCGCACGATGACATGCATATATACGATTACCGATAGCGCACACTTGTGGAGGAGACGTCCTCCCCAGGTCTCGATCAGCCGACCTGGCGGGTAGCTACCATTTTCCTGCAGCACATCATCTGCTACAATGGTGACCCCGACGTGTTCTCACCGCCAACCGACGGTGACCACTGAATTTGATCATCTGCTACAGTACCACCAAGCACACAGATCCGAGAAAAACGATAAAAAGTGTTTTCTATTTAAACTTACATTTTGTCAGTTGTTTCTTGATTCAAAATTATCTCTTGCATCTGGGGTTTTCGTTGAAATTATATAGTTGTTAATGAGTGCGCTTAACTTAAAATTACTTTTATGATTTTAACATAGACTGACTATCAAGATAAAGTGATCGATCAAATATAAAAGAAATACAGATGTTATAAATGCTTGGTTAATCTTAATCATATTGAAAAAATTCAGTAGTTAAATTAATATTAAGATTTAAAACAGTTGAATTTAGTTTTTTTTAGTTTTCCGATCACACTGAAAACAAAATTATGTTTTAATTTTTTTGTCGTGATAACACTTAGTATCTAAGTTTTACGAATGCAAATTAATATAGTAATACAACTATTGCTTATTAATCAAAACAAAAAATAGCAAGTACATGTAATGAAAAAGAAAACAATCAAAGAAAAGAGATATTAATCTCTTTTTTTAACTGTAAATCTATAAAAACAAGTTTTAAATATAATCAAAAATCGTGAAGCGTTAAATCTAAATAACCCAGAAGTTACGACACCGAGAGGATGAATTGGTGCGCGCTTACACTTGATTACTTGATACTAATTAAATAGATTAAATATCAATATAATCGTCAATGGGGCTTTCCGTCTTATTAATATTATGGGTATATAAATTTTGCACGTATAATGTGCTCAGCAAAAACAAGAATCGATAAACGTATTTAAACATATACGTTTATGGATTCTTATTTTTATACAGCAAAAATATTTTTTAATATAAGTGATTTTATTTTAATGTCCCATAATAGGATATTTAATCATAATAGGATACATAAAATAAGTCACGATTGCCGAGTGGTTGGGTGGTCGGAATTCGAGTCAAGAGACCAGAGTTCGATCCCTAGGTGGCAGGCTCGTACTAATGGGTTTTTCACAAAACTTACGTTCGAACTATATGGTTGGCTTGAACATAAAGACGGCGACGGGCTCACCACCTGTCACGTTGTCTCAAAAATATCTTCGGTGGAAGGTTGGTCGAAAAGACTTAATTGTCTAGACCTCTGTCTACCCCTGTATTGGGAATGGCGTGAAGAAATTTATTTATTATTTCATTGTAGGATATTTAATTGTTTCAAGAAAATGGTCAATTAATTATACTTTGTCGAAGATAAAAATATGTAAATGAATATTTCATATTTTCATTAGTAACCGTAAATATGTAATTTTGTACTGTAAAAGAATATAAATATAGGGAGCTACCCGGTTTAATGAAAAGTAGAGTGTCCGCTGTTGGAACAAAGAATGCCTGGCATGTGGTTCATCTTGAACAAAGGTAGGGAAAAAAGGGTCCGTTGTTTAATTAAAGTAGTAAGCGTGTATGTATTATAAAACCTCATTCATAGTCTTACAGTTACGACGTAATACTGCATATCTAGGTATTAACTTTTATTTGAAGTTTTTACTTTGTTACCGTGATCAAGAAGGATTTAAAGCTTTGACGTGACTCAATGATAAAAATATATTGGATGTTACTTCTTACCTGATTTTTAAATAGAGTTCGGCAATGACACGAATAAGTGACTCTGGGTGCTCTGGTTCTCATGTGCAAAAAAATTTGCGAGGTATGGATATCTATCTAGCTTATGTGCGTGCGTGCATCTTCAACTCTTCTAACGATTTTGAGTAGTCATACAATTCTTAGCCGTCCATAATTTTGTATTTGTCGTAATTATTGATTTTTTGTCCTTATTTTAAGCCTTAAAACCTGAGAACTAGTATGTATGAAGGTTTTCCACGTTTGTGTTTTTTTTTATAGAAAAGGGTGGCAACGAGCTGGTGGCTCACGTGATGTTAAGTGATTACCGCCGCCCATGAACACCCGCAATACCAGAGGCATAGCAGATGCGTTGCCAACCCTAGAGTGCCCCCCCCCCATAATTGCGGGGAGGGGGGGATGTGGGCCTCCGGTTACCTGCACTCACCAGACGAAATGCAGAAGTTTGTTAGACTTCTACTTCACGCCGGTATTCTGTGAGGTCAGTAACAAAAGCTGATGCGTGGCTCCACCACTGTGTGTATTGCCTTATTTAATTTTTTCCTGCGAGGATGAAGGTAAGATAGCCTTAACGTAGTTATTATAAGTCTGATGGTCTGTCCATAGGCATAACGCTCGTAACCTTTACCTGAGCTGTATCTCTTAGTCGAACTATTGCATAATCTATGAGGTGCCAATATTTTGGCCAGGTGGCTTTGTGTTTCATCGGTTGTCGGAAAATGGTATTAGTAATGCAAAGTTCGAACTGAGTGCAAAAGGAAAGCAGTTGTTGCTTTCCTCGGCTGTTGTCCGCTACTGTTTATATTACATATTCCGTGCCTGCCAAGAAAATGGGGACATGGCACAATGTCACGTCTCATCCTAGCATTAAAGTGAACTAGCAATAATATTTGTTCCTTTGGACGAATTTTGGTTATAGCTTGTGAAAGTCAGTTTTTTGCAGTGTTCCTCAAAAAACTTTCTTTTAATTTCATAAATGCTTAAAATATTTAAGTTACTTTTGTTATTTACTTATTTATTTACTCGTAAAAGACTTTGCCTAAAAGAAGAATTTGCTGCAATCACCACTCTTAAATGCTGTTTTTCGTCACAGGTCAGCTCAATTTAGGTTTGAAATTTTCTGAGATGATTTTTTCACCTTCTGACAGTAACCATTGCCATTTCAATGCATAGTTACATACCTCATAGGTAGCGGGTTCACGTTTCTGATTGAGTTAATCTAGAAAATCACTTTTTCTATTTTGGGTTGGATCGAGGTGTTTGCGGTATATTCGTTATTTATGATATTATCATACATCTGCTTTAGCTATTTACTTTGGGATTGGAGTAGTGTAAGTGATGGCTTCCTATCTATTTACCTAATAATAATTATTTTAGTAAAACACTTAAATTTTTGGAATTATTAGAGCACCGTTGAGTAAAAACTATGATTATTATTTTGTAGATTTATTTGGATATTAAAAATAAGCAATGTCTTGAATTGTTTTAAATATTTGACAAAGAGAAAGTACTTCCTTTCCTGGATAGTCATCTGTAACAAAATTTTCCGGTCGGCAGTTGCGGTCTCACTTTACCTTTAGTGTTCACTCGAGCGTTTTGTTAGGCAAGGGCTAATAATAATTACGAATAAAAATGTTTTACAGAAAAGTAAATTACATATAGCGTGAGAGTTCTTTGTAGCGTAATTAGAATAAAATTTAAAATATTATAAATTTACCGTTATTTTAGAACTTATCATTATTAAGTATTATTAAAATCTTCAATGGAGACCTTAAACATAACTAAAAAAAAGTCACGATAGTTGAGTGGTTGGGTGGTCGGAATTTCGAGTCAAGAGACCCGAGTTCGATCCCCAGGTGGCAGTACCAATGAGTTTATCCTGTGAGAATGAGTCCCGAAAATATCTTCGGTGGAAGGTGGGTCAAAGGGACTTAATTGTCTAGACTAAACCTCTGTCTACCCTTGTATTGGGAATTGCGTGAAGATTTTTATTTATTTTGGAAAAAAAAAACAATATATTATAGTGGATCCTTGTGTAAAACGATTTTCATCTAAATGTAGAGTATGTTTTAGTTTTCATATAAAATACTAATGCATATTCCACAAAATAAAAACGTCAAAATCTAAAACTGAATAAGATACATAATATGATGAAATTTTTATAGTATGCATTACTCAAGAATTATATATACAAATGAACATAACAAATTCGATAAATTTATCAATGACTGGGTAAATAAATGAGTTTATCACTTTTTTTTTTTAATAAATAAATTTTTAAGTAAACGAATTTTGTCTAAGACGAAAGTATACAGATAATCTTGGAATATAAAACGCTTCCTTAATCACTAACATTGTCCAATCACCAATTTATATGTTTAAAAAATATATAAGATAAACATTTGTGTAAGTACTCAACCTCTAGTGCAGTAGAGGTGAATGCATTCAAAGTGAATATAAATTGCGAAGTTTTATGAGAACTACTTTACTATATAACCAAGCTATTAGGAGTTTCAGAAAAATAGAATAGACCGCTGTAGACAAAATATAACACGTGTCTTCATAGTGACATATATCAATGGTATATTTTTAATATAGTCTAATATGATATTTATTTAATAGTTAGATATTTTTTTGATATTTATTTTATAGATATTTAATATAACTAGGATAATCATGATACCAATCATGACAATTTTCTTCAGTTTTTCGACTTAAGGTGTATAAGTTACACCTCAAAAATAATGTTTTGTTGAAATTTGCGGCGAAGATTTTTCTTCAACTAGTAAATCGCTGTTATCCCTTTTAAACTATAAAAATAATATTTTGGCACTTTGGAAAAAAGTTTCAAATGTAGGAAAATTGAAGAAAGCTTAAGAATTCTTAGAATCAAACTTTTACAAACATTTGAAAAAGTTTCCTCCTTCTCTCCTTCGTTGCAAGAGCACTTCAAATGAAGTTAATATTGCTTTCAAGAAATTGTCTGGAGTCTTGGAATTTAATATTATGGCCTAACTGTTCTTAGAAACGAATTCGTGAGGTCAGTATAAGGAGGTACTCAGAAAGTTGTCGCCACGTTGTACGTATTAGGACATTGAGATTTGTACGTACGTTATACTAAAAGTCCTCAGAAAATAAAAAAATACCTCAATGTAAAAAGTTCTCAATAATTTTATTGCTTTTTGCAGAAGTGTCCTTTCCCTTCTACGCGAATTTTCATTCGATGGAATCACTGACAAAAGCAGTAGGCTTCTGCGGCATAAGCGACCGTACTTATCGCATCTTCAGTGCTCGTAAAGCGTATAGAAGTTATTCTTTGGGGTTTGAAACTTTCATAGGACGCGGGGTATATTTATATGTATAGTTTGGTGGTCGGAATTCGAGTCAAAAGACCCGAGTTCGATCGCTTTTCCGATAATTTTTTCAAAATCTTATGTACAAATAATATCGTTGGCTTTGATATTAAGACGCTTGTCATGTCGTCCCAAAAATAAATTCGTTGGAAGGTGGGTCGAAACGATTTAATTTTTTAATTGACGCGGGGTCAGGACTGTATAGCAGATGACTAATCATTTCGACTTGTCTTGTCTTCGGTGAAAGGTGGGTGGTGGGTCGAAATAACTTAATTGTCTAGACTTCTGTCTATCCCAATATTGGGAATGGTGTGAATATTTCTTTTTAATTATTTTATCCACGTTTTTGCATACACGCGTAAACTAAAAATCTGTTAGTTTTCGGCATTATCTTACTTGCGAATACTTAATTAAAGTTATTTTGTAAAATATGTTATGATATGAATAAATTATGAAGATAAAAACGTTCCATGCTATGAACATAAAAGACCATAAAAAGTGTAACTATAAGCTAAGAGTAATTGAAGTGGACTTTTATGAGCGTTTAGAAGCATGTTGAACGTAAATATGTGTACGTTGTCTCTTATTCGTTATTTCATCGTTCATTTTTCTAATATTAAATATAAATAAGAATACAAAATTCTATTTAATGGTCATATAAAACCAAATTTTTACAGTATTACCGTTCCGTTGACCAACACCTTTACAATAATAGTATTAGTTAAACGCACATAGCATCTTTTACCGGATCATTTATATTAATATTTTAAATCGCCGTTCAGTGATATTATTTATCATCTTTTTCATATAAATACCAATCCATAATAGTTAGTAATGAATAAAAATTCTGATTTTTTATTGTTTCTCATTTTTTTGTTTCAATGGAATGAAAAAGAAAAGCACATAATTTTAAACTGTTACAACAATATCACTGAGTGACAGAGTGACAGATCGCATAGAGTTTCGTTAGGTTGCAGAAAACTTACGGTTTAATCAGATTGACTACCCAATCTGACCACGAACATCCCTATGATGTTGTACCACGACGAAAGTTACTTAAATTTTATAAAATTAAAAACATAAAGTCAGTCCCTTAGCTTTCATATTTAGCCTGCTCTCATATCATATTCTTGTCTTATTTTGAACAGGGTAAATATTAAAGCTGATGGATAATTTAATGTGTCTACGTGAATTTCTTAATAAATTTAATCGGGTAACACCGAGTCTTATTAAAAAAGACTAGCGACTGCCTTGACCTCGCAGTGGTGCATTTTAATATTGAATTTACTTAATGACTTAAATATGAATGAACTTAAAAATGAAAAATATATATGTAAAATATATTTTCCTAATCGTAGTCTTAGTATTACTAGTTTTTGGTGGCTGGAAAATTAAGCCTACAAAAGCAAAATCCTTGAGTGACTGTTCAAACAAAATTCAAAAATAGAATTTCATTATTTAAGAACACCATTCCGTGGGGTAATTAAGTAGAACTAAGATCTTCATAGAGATCTAAATAAACCTACCATAGGGGCCTTATTTAAAGAAATATCGATAAGATATTAAGTAAAACTTTAGTGTCATCAGAACCCGTGCGGTAAATAACATAAACCCCCCAGGGTTAGGTAACTACATTCCATCCCATAACACAACTTATAGGAACTTGAATGAGCTGAAAAGGCGTCCTAAAGATGGCATCACAATGATGATGATAATAGCGTAATTGCTTATATTTCACACATTCCCTGTAATCAACGAAACATTCATAACGACGGTCGGTACACTACACTATTCGCAGCCAGAAGCACGGTCCTGGTTTCAGTCAAGGCTTACACGAGAATTTCTCGTTTGAAATACGACGCCCCTGCAACTGATAGGAGTGCTCGGCCACAAGTTGTCCATGTATAATAAACAAATCAACTTCAAAACTTTTACCTCGGTTCGATATTTTCATAAATATGTTATGACCATATACAAACGTTAATAAAACACAATTTACTTCACAGTTATATTACTTACTAAGTTGCTGTAGTTCATTGATAATATTGTCACATTGTAAAAAGAAAAGAAAATAGAAAATATCTTCACGCAATTCCCAATACAGGGGTAGACAGAGGTCTAGTCTAGACAATTAAGTCCCTTTGACCCACCTTCCACCGAAGATATTTTCGGGACAACGTGACACGTGGTGAGCCCGTCGCCGTCTTTATGTCCAAGCCAACGTACATAAGTTCGTACATAAATTTTTGAAAAACCCATTGGTACGAGCCTGCAACTTGGGGATCGAACTCGGGTCTCTTGATTCGAAATTCCGACCACCCAACCACTTGGCTATCGTGACTTCTCATACATTGTCTTATTCCATTTGCCGAATTTTGGATTTCATTAATAGTTGAATAAATATTTAAAGTTTACTTGAGAGTACTTTTTAACGATCAGACTATTCATTATTCAATCCTCATACTGGAATTGATTAAAGACTCTTACTAAATTTGATTGTTTAAATTTTATATATATATATATATATATATATATATATATATATATATATATATATATATATATATATATATATATATATATATATATATATATATATATATATATATATATATATATATCTATTTTAAGTGTAAATGAAATGTTTTCATTTAGATGTTTGTACTTTAGGGGGCAAACACTGATCTACATCGGGAATTATCGGATTTTCTATTTTTAATGCATTATTGTTATTGGATAAATATTGTTTTTGATAATTTTGAAAAACGAGCTCACCGTCCACCACAATCTGTTAGGTATTTCAAAATAAATTGTATGATTGCTTGACAACAGACACGTATTGTTTTTATATAGTCTTTTTAACAACCTATCATGTGTTTTTATTGGCGTGAACTTAAGCAATATTAAATCAATTAAAATAAATATAAATAATTTAAAGTCACGATAGCCGAGTTGTTGGGTGGTCGGAATTTCGAGTCGAGAGACGCGAGTTCGATCCCCAGGTGGCAGTACCAATGAGTTTTTCAAAAACTTATGTACGAAATTTCATCGTTGGCTTGGACATAAAGGCGGCGACGGGCTCACCACCTGTTACGTTGTCCCGAAAATATCTTCGGTGGAAGGTGGGTCAAAGGGACTTAATTGTCTAGACTTGACCTCTGTCTACCCCTGTATTGGGAATTGCGTGAAGATATTTATATTTATTTATTATTATTATCATTATTTTAATGTTTTTAAATATGTAATATGTAATAGTTTTGTGTTTTGTGTACTCTTCTGCTACAACTCCAAATAAACTTTAAGTATATTTACAATCTTCACGAATATTTCCAATACTGGGAAGGACAAAAATTTATATTTGTATCTTTTATTTATTTTATATATAATCTTCGTGTAGACAATTTGTTAAAAAAAAGGGCACAATGTGTATATATTTGTTCTAGTTATGACTTATTTAAGTTTTAATTATGTAAATACTAGTATATATAATACATATATTTATCAAGCTGGGATTAAGAATACTTATTATTTTGATTCAGCGAAAGTTTCTGTTTCGGTTATAGGCATTTTCTTGTCAGTTGCAATGTGTTTAAATACTTCACCAAATGACAATAACAGGAATCAGTATCGTAAACTGCTATGTTAATTTATTTATACGTCATAAATTTTATTCATTTTTTATTTCATAAGAATAACAACACACGTCAGTCAGTAAAGGATCTCCGCAATATGAAGTTTTTTTTCCTAAGGAAGGGTTTTCTACAATCGCCACACTTGGCAACGCGGATTGGCGATCTTAGAATAAGACACATTGCACAAACGCTGTAATTTTTTTTTTATTATATAATAGTTACCTGTGAGTACGAGTTTTTAAAATCAATAAAATTGGAAAAGTGGCATCAAATGAAACAAATAAGTCAACGAAATATTTTATTAAAGATATAAACATTAATTTACATTTATTTAAAAAAAAATACAATTACTGATTTTTTTATAATCATATATGATAAGATATTGTTTTAAAAATGCATTTATTTAAATATGTGAATTAAATATAAAATGCATAATATTTTCTACACAGTTACTATATAATCATAATAAATTTTAATAAACTACAAAGAATAGATTATGAATGATTTACATACAACATTTTTTCTAAAATAGCCACAACAATCAATATTGAGTATAGTATTGATAATATTATTGACCTAATTATGATTTAATATGAATGAAGTGCATACTGTCTCCCATTTTTTGTCATTAAAAATATCTATTATATACGCTATCATATGTAATACATAATATAATGATAACATGTAGTCATATTTTAAAAATACATAAATATGCTAAATTTTATGTTATAAATTTAAGATATTCTATATTTTACTTTACAAAATAGCGCATTGTTTCCCGGTTTACTTTTAATAATTATTTATATCTATAATAAAATACAATATACCTTTGGCAACATTTAGATGATATAAATTTTCTAATTAAATACATTTTTAGTACATAATAGAAAATAAGACTCTTACGTATTTCATAACCCGTAATAGAATAGGTATCAGATAACTATTTACATTTAAAAGTATTATGACAAAAACGTTGCTTCTCATATTAAAAGTCATACAGAGAAAATAATAACATCGTAGCAATGCCTTAATAAAGATGTCGATTAGTAAAAACATGAGAAACTTTCACCTTTAAATTTTATCTATAAATCGCTTTTTATTCTTCAAAAATATCACAAAAAGCAGACATTAGTAAATATATCTATAGTAATTAGAAGTCGAAAGAATTTAACAGTCACTTAATACATTATTCGCTTACCTAATAACAGACATCTAATTTATTTTTTTTTGGTAAATAATTTGGCGGATTTATGTACAGTAATAAACTTGATGTGTCTTGTTTTGGGCAAATAAAGACAATTATAGTTTTGGATATTTAGAGCAGAAATATTTTTTTTAAGTAACTAATTTTTTTATCGGATGACTAGTAAAATCCCACGCTACGCTGACCGATTATTGGATCAATAACTTTAAAGGCTAGTTGTCCAGTAATCGGATGACTTTAAATAGCATAACGTACTTCAACAAAACTTTAAGTATATTGTGGTACCATGATGCATTGTATTTGTGCAATGTATAAACTTCAAATTGAGGCAATTTATGTTATACAGTTTCCACTTACGTAGTTTCTATTTCATCCACCTATATTATGTCCTTCCTTAATGAAAATTTATGCTCATTTATAGAACATACATAATTACAACAATTTTAATTAGAATGAGAAACATTTGATGGTTTGTTTGCAGATGTGAAATGATTAAGCCCAATTGCGCCAACATTAACTGAAGCAGAGGTATCACTAAAGGAAGTTAGGGTTGAATTTCTTGAAGATGATGCTTGAAATGAGGTAATTGCACAATTAAGATCGTGATGACTGGTAGATGAAAGAATCGGAGAGCAGGCGGGAGAGGCAGAAGCAGGTGCTTCAAGAGGATTATCCTCTTCGGGCAAAGTGCGCAGGCGTGAAAGCCTCCCCCGCCTCTCACCTCACACTGGCGATTGCTCCCCGCTCGCGCTGCCACTTGTTATATAGTCCTGTGTAAATTTAAACATAATTGACATATGAATCTCAACAAACGTCATAGTATGATAGTAAATTGCTATTGAACTGTATTATAAGTCACGATAGCCGAGTTGTTGGGTGGCCGGAATTTCGAGTCGAGAGACCCGAGTTCGATCCCCAGGTGGCAGTACCAATGAGTTATTTCAAAAAAACGTATGTATGTATTTCATCGTTGGCTTGGACATAAAGGCGGCGACGGGCTCACCACCTGTCACGTTGTCCCGAAAATATCTTCGGTGGAAGGTTGGTCAAAGGGACTTAATTGTCTAGACTTGACCTCTGTCTACCCCTGTATTGGGAATTGTAACCGAGTACCGAGTAGTTGCGGAGTGCTTGATATCGCACTTTTTTCGAACAGCAGAAGAGCACTAACCTCCCCCTCACATTCTTGCACTAGGTCTACATAATGTGCGACCACCGTGACTCAGGCACTCAATAGTCGTGGTTCGACTGAAAGAAACACTATCAATCGACTATACGTGGAGTGATTATCAGAGTCACTCTCGTATGCACTCTGCGGTATTACGTATGTATAAGGTGCTCTTTTTCCCTTCAGACAAGATAATATATTCCATTTATTGCTTTTGCAACAAATATTATGCGTTTATCTTATAAGAAATTTATGTATAGTAACGAGGGCGTACAAAATTAAGTGAAAACGAGTTTTTTGTGGACCGAAAGTTTTGTGTAGTTCAATCAATGGCTTGAATACAAAGACGGCGGCAGGCTCACCACTTGTATTGGGAAATAAGGGAATATCAAAGAGACGAATATCAAAGAAAAGGAAATAATATCAAAGAGACACAAATCTTTGAATACAAGCATGCTGATGCACTTACAGCGTGAAGATGTCTGTTGTCGTGATGGGGGGCCAGCGATGTTCTTGGTACCAACAAAGTTGTAGTTGTGGTCTCCGATGCTGCTGACTCCCTTTTCGTTGGATGACTGTATAATCTGTTCCATGTCGTCAATTAAGGTTAAAGTAACATTGGCTATTTGAGAACTCATAAAATTTTATAGAGATGTTTATTGCGAAACTTAATGTAATTATTTATTTTAGAGACAAAGTACAGTGGCTATAAGTGATCTCACATAATCTTTGTGGAATTATTTGATTCTGTGATTAACGACGAATTATTTGTAATATATTGTTATTGGTGAAAAACAATGCAGAAGATTACAAATCTTTGCATTAGTACTTAAGCTAATATTAATTTTACAAGTAACCAACAAAACAAAGCAACATATTCACCATCGAAGCAACTAGCAATTTTCTAATTATCATAACCAACAAAACAAAGTACCATTTCCACTTAAGAAAATATCTACTGGAGTGATTATCACATTAGTGACAAAGGTCGTCACACCATTAACACTAGAAAATCGCTGGTATATTTTATTCCATTGCTATCTATTATAAAATTATGCTTCTAGTCAGTGAGTGGAGAATTCACTTACTAGAAGCATAATTTTATAATAGAGAAGTTTAAGTATTGTCCTTATATCATGTGATAGAAAAGTATGTATATGCATTGGATTGGAATATATTACTTTTATCAGCTTGCTTATGAATGTATATTCTATTCTGATTGCTTTGCTTAAAGAAATTTGTAAACCTGCCATAATTTTTTTTCACAGTTGACTTAGTCATATAACACTTACTTGTTTTTAGTTTTGTCTGATTTTAGAAAATTGAAGGACCATCCTTTCAGAATAGAGAAAACAAGTTTCCAAGTCGCTTTGCAAAGCTGATGGCTTTGCAGTGTATAAGATCATTGCGAGTAACACAAATTATTCAAAAAATTCAACTGTTAATACCTTCCAGTTCTTCTGGGGGATCGGGATTCGATCCAAGAGACCCGAATTCGATATTCAGATGGGGGGATCATACCAATGAGTTTTTTCAAAATGAATGTATTGTATTTTATATCGTTGGTTTAGACATAAAGACGGCTACAGGCGACAGGACCTTAATGTCTAGACCTCTGCCTACCACTGTATCAGGAAAAGATTGAAGATATTTTTAAAACCTTCGATATGGATTTGCTGGCTGATACTTCCATGAGGTCTAATTTTTATATGACATTTTTATGTTTTAATTGACAGATTATCGAAGGAAATACTATTACAACACAGGTACTTCTCATTCTTATTTTTACATTTTAATTATTATTCGTAAAGTAAATTAATTTATTCATAAATCGATGAAATCCTTACAGAAACTGTACAAAGTTGAATTGTTACTGTTTTCTTGGAGGAGCCTTTGTTCCCCAATGGATTTCAATAGGCTGACGATGAATATATATGTTTATGCGTTGAAATATCAGTACAGACATATATAAATCGGATCAGTCGCGTTGGATGTGGTAATCGTTGTGCCGTCACAGTATTACGATATTGAGGCAATTTGTTTTGCACCTTGCACCGAATATAATTTTGGAAAAACGTGACAGGTGGTGAGCCCGTCCTCGTTTATGTCCAAGCCAACGATATAAATCGTACATAAGTTTTAATAAACGTGGTACGAACCTGGGTATCGAACTCGAGTCTATTGACTCGAATGTCGATCACCCAAACTTACGAGTACTAGATCAGCATTGACCAAGCCTAACACCAGTCACCACCAGGTTTCACCGCAACAACGTAATTTTAAACAGGAGGCGTGAAGGCTGTACACACCTATAATATATATATATATATATATATATATATATATATATATATATATATATATATATATATATATATATATATATATATATATATATATATATATATATATATATATATATATATATATATATATATATATATATATATATATATATATATATATATATATATATATATATATATATATATATATATATATATATATATATATATATATATATATATATATATATATATATATATATATATATATATTTAAAAACTTATTTTTATTTTATATTTTTTATTCATCTTCACGCACAATCCCTGACGGGGTAGCCAGAGAACAGATCGCCAAGTGTCATGATCCATACATACTTCTTTCGCTTCTTTCAGATTCATCATCTTCTTCATACATGCACGTCTAGGTATCCGAGTACTCTTGACCCTCCCCTCTTCGAGCAATTTGCTCACATGGTCTTCGAAAGTTAGTCTTGATCTACCTCGACACCTTTTAGTATTAACCTTCACGCTATATATTTTTTTCACCATTCGGTCTTTACTCATTCGCTCAACGTGCCCAAACCATCGAAGCACGCCCTTATCCATTTTTTGACAAGGTCATCTTTCAAACCTGCCATATTGCGAATCTCTTCGTTTCGCTTTCGGTCGGACACGGTAAGGCCGCACATTTTACGAAGAGATCGCATCTCCACTGCATTCAACCTGCTTTTATGCTTCTTCTGGCATACCCAGGTTTCGCAGCCATATAACAAAGTCGGTACCAACACTGCGTTATGTACTGCAAGGCGTGTACTTTTCACTACGCCTTGCCTTTTGACTAACGCAGTCAGGGCACCATTGACTTTGTTCCCGGCAGCGACACGCCTGTCCACATCTAAATCACATCTTCCATCCCGGCTAAACGCACTCCCCAAGTATACAATTTCATTCACCTGTTCTAGACATTCCTGATTTACCCAAATTTCGTACTTCGTTCTTTCTTCGTCCCTTTCAAATACTCCCTTTAAAAAATAGTCCCTTTAAAAAATCTTATGTACTACTTATATCGTTGGCTTGGAAATAAAGACGGCGACGGATTCACCACCACGTTGTCCCGAAAACACCTTCGGTGAAACGGACTTAATTGTCTAGACTAGACCTCTGTCTATCACTGCATTGGGAATTGTGTGAAGATATTTATATATAATATATTCGCGCCTTGTATTTTCATCTCCATTCGCTCTTGATTTTTTTTTATAGAAAAGGGAGGCAAACGAGCAGGTGGCTCACGTGATGGTAAGTGATTACCGCCGCCCATGAACACCCGCAATACCAGAGGTTTAGCAGATGCGTTGCCTCCCTTAGAGTGCTCCCCTCCCCCAGAATTGGGGGAGAGGGGGGTGAGTGTGGGCCACCGGTTACCTGCACTCACCAGACGAAACGCAGAAGTTTGTTAGACTTCTACTTTACACCGGTATTCTGTGAGGTCGTGGTACTTCCCCGGTCGAGCCGGCCCATTCATGCAACAACAAAAGCTGATGCGTGGCTCTACCACAAGAAAATTGATTCATTCGTTCGACGTGTCCGAACCATTGTAACCCGCTACTATACATTTTAGTGACAAGATCTTTCAAACCTCATGTATTGTGAATCTTTTCGTTACTTGCTTTGAAAATTTCGCATATTTCGTAAACCTCGTCTGATGAACTGAATTTTTTTCACTGTCATTTAATAAAATCGGAACGAACACTGCGTCGTGTAGTGCGGGAATGCCTATTACACTTGTTAGACAGCACCATTAAAGTTAACCGTCACTCCTACACTCTGGTTAACTTTTAATTCATACGTCCTCATTAAGAGGACTCTCCAATTACATAATTTCAATGAATTGTTCCATAATATCCTGATTTAACCATATTTTATATTTCGATAAATATTTGTGTATCTTGTAAGCCATAGAGGACCTACGTACTTAAATTTTGCTAATACTGATAACTGCTAACATACTGAAGACTGAATTTATTGTGTATGCTGAGTGATCGATTTTTATTTATGTTTGCTTAGTGATAATTTTTTCTCAATTAATTTTTCCAATTTCATACTCTTCTTTCTTTTTAGTCGCTAGATTGTAGAAGTTGAATCGACAAATCTTACATCTGGTACATCTTTAGTCAAAACATGATTATAAACATGATAAAGTATGTTATGTTTTTATGCTTTTGTGATTGATGATGCTATGCATGCTTCAAAACTTGGTTACATTTTTATTTTTAAATGAAAAGTGCATGAAAAAATTAAATGAAATAAACCGCAATAATGATAAACACCAAGGAGTAAAAAAACTGAATAAAACTGATGAAACAATAATTTATTTCAAATTATAAAGGTAAGTAAATAACAAAGTAAAAAGATTAAAATTTAGTTCTGTATTATGTCCTTGAATTTTAATCGTTTCTTCGTTATTGAATCGACTAAACTCATCGTTAACCAGATCCCGTGAAATTTATCCAGAATCGAGTCTCGGCAGTTCTTCATACTGTGAGCCTAACGAAAATAAAAACAAATTCAAATATGAATTTAAATATAGATATGAACGTGAACGTCTTTCCTTTACAATAAATTGCGAGGGAATATAATTAAATATCTATATTACATTTGTTTTCAAAGCGTATTAACACCCACCCAAATATTATATGATCATCCCAAAAGATATCTACAATGGTGATATCAAATTACTTAAAATGATGTCACATGCAGTTAGAATTGATGCTACATAATTACAGAAATGTACAATCAAACGAAAATTATTGGTGTACCTGCTTTGAAACGTGTCCAAATTTATTGTGAAACGGTACTATGAGTATTCAAAATGTCACTCAAAGTTAATAATGATTAATCAGTTATCATTAATCATTAATCGTTAGAGCTGTGCAACAATATTAAAAAAATATAAAAGATATAATGAAATATACCTTATGCTCTCGGTCCTTGACCGTGGTGACCAATCTTTCGAATAAGAAGCGCCCCTCCGTCTGCCGCCTCCGATGGTTCTACCTGTCTTCCATCTTTCCACGTGATATCTGATTGCATGTCTCACTTCGGTATTCATAAAGCAATAGAATAAAGCTACTGTAAAACCCTGTAAAACATTTTTTTATAGTTTACTCGGAATTTCATACTTTCTTGAAATACCTACAAAAACAAAACATACTTGTTTTATATATACATATAGATAAGATATTTTTTAATATCATATAACATATTTTTTAATAAGATTTGATAAAATAGCATGACAGTTGTTATACTCGTAACATACTCGTACTTGAAAGATGTGTGTTGTAAAAATAATACAAGAGTCTCTAAAATATTCGTCTTATATTAGCTTAGTATTAGGCAAGTTTTCCAAAAAATATGATAATTTGTTGATTCGGGTACTACTTCTATGAATAAAGCTTTACAAGAGGAAAGTCGAAGCTATGGAAGAAGATTTATGCTTCTTACGAGTTATGTGTACGGAATATCCTTTTGAAATAAATGCAATTACTCTATATTATTACACCATTAGTTTATTGTTCATGCCTTAAACTAACTTGGATTGAAACAGGATTAAAAGTACTTGTTGGTATTTTAAACAAACGAGATCTATATTATGGCGATAAGAATGTTTATACAATTTGAAAAGATATGTAATAATAAGATGATTTTATCTGCATCTGCATTTTCGTCGACATAAATGTTAAAATAAAGTTAATTTACAACACTCTATGTTTATTTTATTTCTCCTTCTATACTTTAAAGAAAAGATTAAATAAAAGAGAATTTACCTGTGTTGATAGCATTAAAGCGCGCGTGTAGTCAAAAGCGTGTTCAAACCACGAGTCGTCGTTAGGTCCACATAGCACTAGCAAATTGGTGATGCCCAATAGTGGTATTAAAACAAGAAGTGCTTTTGTGGCTTTGCGATACTGCTCCGTCTCTAGAGTATTCGCAGACCTCAGCTTAGTTATTAATACCTAATAAAAAATAAGGCGTCATTATAACTATCAAATCAAAATACTATATATACTATAAGTCATTATAACTATCAAATGAAAATAAACATAAATTATATGAATCCTATTACGAAGTCCACGGATGTGCCAAAACCGGATTGAAGTTATTCAAACCGACGATGAAAAGAGTCAAATGACAGCTGATCGCCAATCTTTGGAGGCTCAACGATTATGTCAGGTTCTCCTAACAGGAGATACTTATGTCCTGTAGTAGAATATTTAACAAACTTGAAAGGTTGTAGGATATTTCCGATTATACAGATAAAAACGAACATAAAAATGTGTGATGTCACACGTATTTCATCAATTACATTCTTTTGAGTCTAAACGTGGCAGATATTCCTTATTTGTTACTACAATTTGTCACAATTGACGATGGCATTATCAGATATTTGAAACCTTACATCGCATCCCCCTTTACTCTGCTGTTACTTTATCTTACTCTTAATAGTAACTAAAAAGTAGTTAAAATAGTAAAAAAATAGTATAGTAAAAGCCATTGTAGCCACTGTAGGACATAGGCCGCTATAATCGCCACGCTTGAGAAGCAGATTGACCATTACAGTACAAGACACCTCGTACCTTAGAGAGTGATCGAAGAGAAAGGGGGATCGAATGAGTAAATTATTTAAAGGGGTCTCATTTTTAGCATATTTTTAATTCGTCAATCCAAAATGAAGACTCTGACTAATAAAATAATTTCTTTAAAGGCGTCTAGTCGCCCAATGAGAGCAGAACGAACGTTCGTATTCATTTCGATACTATTGCTACTATTGATGTGATGTTGATAACTATACTTACCCACATAATTCTGATTAGAAAAAATAAATTGAGAGCCAATCCAATTAATGCAGGCGCTTTATGAATCCAATCTACTTGATGCTCATGAATCCAAAGACACATTTTTGTATTACTTGCGATTGACAACTAAAACGAAAAGAATGACGTTATTTGATAAAATTCGACACTGAATGCGATTCCTACATAAATACTTGCAATCAATTTTAAATAAAGAACACTCGCAGAAAATGTGTAATACGTGAAAATGTGTAATACGATAACGAATCGCAGAATATGTAGGCAGAACACTGTCTGCGAATATTGTTCTTAAACAAAAGCCAGTGTTGCATGCATACGCATGCAGGCGTAATTTTTGTATTCCATTGAGGTATTGAATTTACTTGTTACCTAGGCACGACAACTAACTTCAATCGAAGAATGCTATAGATGCGTTATTATGCACGATGTATAAGATGAAAGATTTCATACAGGCAGTATGAGTACCAGCTCTGTGTATTTCATATACATCCTATATATGAGTACTAACTCGTACAATACAAATAAATAAATACATCTATAGATAGGGACAACATCACATACATTGCTCCGATCCCAATGTAAGAAATTACTGGTGGTATGGGAATCGGAAACAACGAAGGCATCTCAAACAACCTGACCCGAGAAAATGTAGAAAAAGTGTTTTTTTTACATTGACCCGTCCGGGAATCGAACCCGGGACCACGAGATGGTGACACTTTTAAAATCGGTGGTTACGATACTAGTGCACAGAGGTCGCCGAAGTTATATATGTATTTTGTACATTACATTTAATACACCTACACCGAGAAAAAAAAAATGACTTGCTATAAACCTAACCATAATTTTAAGAATCTAAAAACATAATATTTTCTAAGCTTACTTCATCTGGTCCTGTGGGAGGAACAACTGTCACAAAGCATCTCGCTAATACCCATATTGTAATGAATACTGCTGGTGCCCCTGTGAAAATAAAAACAATTTAATTTAGAAAAAAGGAGGTTCTTCTTGTTAACGATATGGAGTTTACTACTTAAAAAAGATATATGAAACAATAGGTATACTTACGTACTCTTTAGGACCTACATAGAATTTATATATATTTAATAAACTATTTAATATAAATAATGTAAAATATAAGATATATTAATTATACTGCTTGAAAAATTTGTTACTAAGATAGTGCATAACGAGTTCCTTTTTTGCTTACTTCTCGATTTTGTTCACTATTTAAGTTTGAATACTAGATGTATATAAGACTAATAAAAAAGTATTTCAAAATGCCACCTCAAATATATGTATGGATGTACATATGTAGCCACTTAAAAATATTTCTAATATGAGATAGTTTGTCTTTTGTTTCAGAATGATTCTAAATTTAAATAAATGAAAAATGTGTAAGCAGAAAAGATGAAATTCTACTACAGAGCAGCGATATTTGTACTCACAGTATTTGTTGTTTTTCTGAAGACCGCTATTTATGTAAATTATTTCTTTGACTCAATTTAGTCGATTGTCATCATTTGACATTTTATTTTGCAATGCGACGTGGACATTTAATTTAAGAAAATAACTTTTGTTCATCTAAACAACTCAATAACTTTTGTTCAATATTTATGTAAAATTATAGATTATAAAATAAAGTTTTCTACATTATAAACATGTTCTATTTGGAATTCATGTGTTGTCAAAAATCCAAATCGTCTTTATGTGTTTAATAGATGCAGAATTGAAGTATTAATCATAAGCTAAAGTCACGATAGCCAAGTGGTTGGTTGATCGAAATTCGAGTCGAGAGAGTTCGATCCCCAAGGCACGTACGAATAAGTTTTTTCAAAAATTTATGTACGATCTATATTGGACGTTAGCTTGGACATAGAAGACGGCGACGGGCTCACCGCCTGTCACGTTGTCACAAAAAATGCCTTCGTTGGAAGGTGGGTCGAAAGGACTTAATTGTCTAGTTCTTTGTCTACCCCTGTATTGGGAATCGCGTGAAGATATTTATTTATTTAAGAACTAGCTGACCCTCATCTTCACGCAATTCCCAATACAGGGTAGACATAGGTCTTAGTCTAGACAATTAAGTCCCTTTGACCCACCTTCCACCTGCAAACATTGTTTTGCCACATAAAACAATAGGGTTTGTATGCTGAATCATATAAAAGTAAAGTAAAAAATCATGTCTAAAAAATAAAAAATAGGGGTGGGCCCCTTGACATTGAGGAGGATGAAAAATAGATGTTGTTGGATTCGCAGACCTAACCGATATGCACACAAAATTTCACGAAAATCGGTCTAGCCATTTTCGAGGAGTTTAATTACAAATACCGTGCCACGAGAATTTATATATTAGATAAGCTAGACTAAATATATAGCAATATACCAAGATGCGTAGATGATATGCATCATCTACATATCATCATATACATTATTGAAAAGGTTCAGATCACGCCGAATGGGACAGAGATTTAAAAGGATATGTATATAAATTAAAAATATACCAAGAAATTTCAGTTGTTAACTAGCGGCAAATAAATTACAGTCATTATTGAATACATAATATCTCATTGAAAAAATTAATAGCATATTGAATTATCTGAGAAGATAGGCCCATGAAGAATATTTTTAATAAAGAATGGGTAGTCTCTGTCGGTATTGCCAGTGTTTTAAATTAATTACTGACGTATACATTGCAATGTCTATAATGCAGTAGAAGCTGCACTCCCTTGTGGTAAAGTTTATGACGCTATTCTTCTTTGCTCAGTAGGTAATAAATCGTGCTTTTTATTTTCAATTTCTTACGAAAAATATATCGGTGTACTCACCCCAGCCAATAGTAGCATAAACCTTAAGTTTAATGTTTTCAGCGGTAAATGTTTCGACGACTAACATATATAGGTACAGACCTGAAAACAAATTTTTCATAATATGAAATTAACATGGGAACGAAGCTTACCATATACATAGAGCATTAAGTAATTATAAAAATGTCTTCACCCATATCCTAATACTGGTGTAGACAGAGGTCAAACAAACATTCATTCTCGTGACACAAATATATGCCTCTAGCGGGATTCAAACCCACAACATTTAGCAGCGAAAACAGGCTCACTAAAAACTAGGCTATTGTATCGTAAGTAATTTACATAAACAATATCTCATTAGTATACAATATAACATAAATAAACAAAATATGGAAAAAAAGAGATATATGCTTGGTTTATAACATTTTCATCATCACTAACCCATCTCGAAATATATGTAGAATACGATACAGTAGACAGTGAAGCGCAGCAACGTCTAAGGCACAACGTGTTAGTGTTTTATACAAATAAAGATATGATTACAATCAAAATTTACCTTCCACAAGCATCCAGAAAAAATTTGTGAGGTAGAAATAGTGCATACAAATTACGAGTATTATACACGAAATATGGTCATGGTGAGCTTCTTCCGACCAATTCTAAAAAGAATAATACATAGTGATTTTATTGATTATTTTATAAATGTCACTGAAATAGGAAAATATGTATACAATAAAAAAAAGAAAAAAAGATTTACTAATGTATCTCATTAGTAGGCCATTGAATAAAATAAAACGCGAGTTAAAATTTAGAATAAAAATGATATTTTAATTTTAAATAAAGAGTACACAGTGTTATATCGGCCACCTCAAATCTTGCTGATGTCATGGTAAACGCCGTATAATGAAATACGTGCGTGTGTGGTATCGGTATAATAATCTACTACATTTGTTCCATTAAACATTTCTTCCCGTGGATATTGTAAGAGGCGATTAAGAGAAAAAAGTAAAGGAAACAATGGAAAGCGTCTAATAGCGGGATTCATCACGATAAATACCAGAATAAAAAATTAAGCAGAACTATCCTGGAGCAAAACGGCACATTTGCAATTGCACCTTTATAGCAATCATGACTCGTATATAGTTCTAGTTGGTGTTAATTGAAAAGAACGTCTAAAGAGCCGTACTCATTCTTACTAGATGGTAAACTGAGTGCTACTTTGTTCCGTGTAGAATGTAGAGAGAAATACTCATATGTCGAAATTTTTAATAATCGTAAATGTTAGTTTTTTCACACATGCAATATGTTAAGGCAAAAATTTATTAAGGAAACGGGAAGAAAATTTCAAAATTTTTATACAAAGAACAGGTTTTGTAACGACTATCAACAGTGATTTAGAAGTATTCGGTTGTTCAATTCAAATCATCAATTTCGACCTTGAATGCCCTTATTTCGTTAAGAAAGCAATATGCGCAAAGTTTCCCCATTAAATGTTAATTTTTGAAATAAATGCAAATCATTTTGAAACTTTTTGCATTAACATACTATGTAAATATTTACTATGTCGAACGTTAGGTGTATAGGAAGACACTTTGAAATTAAACCGAGTTTTAACAAATTTGTCACAATTTTTTTAATTAGTAAATAATTAAAACTTATTTAAACTAGCTAATTTGTAACTATTTCTGTCGTACTTACTTGTAAAGCTAAATTTAACATCCAACTACATGCCGATAAAATGTATGTGGACATTAGGTTAGTATGTATAGTATTTCTTAGACATCTTAAATCTCTGAAAAATAAATAAAAAATTGAGTAAGTTGATAAATTGGTATAACTGAGTTTATTAATTTATGATTAAATTAAAAAGGACGAAGAAAAATCAAGAATGTTTAAATTGAAGATAATTCAAATCTCTTGTTTAAAATTTGTGTTTTTCTTAGTTCTAATTCAAAATCTTCAGTGATATTTATAAATTATATAAATATTATATTATATAAATATTTATAATATTTTCACACGTATTGTAATAAAAATTGACTTGTTGTAACAACTTTTTTAATAACAATGTTGTCTTTATTAATCGATACAGTTACACATTTCATCGCACTCACATATGCATCGTACAAATATGACTAATAGTAATTTTTTACCGTTGTGAAAAATAAGAACTACTTTGATAAGCATTATTGACAAAGTTAATTTGCGTTCGTTGCAATAATAAATTATACATGATCCGATAAGTTACAAAAAAAGAGAAAATTACAATGTAGTGAAACATTTGCAACGTGAAAACTCTTTATGTTTTATTTAGAGTCTATCTAATAAAACTTACTTAAAATATAGAAAAACAAATACAGCCAGCGAGAGCACAGCTAGGCTAATTGAGTAGCCTGTCAAGTATATCAAGCTGGCAACATCTGTGGGCATTACGTTTGCAATGCGCTCTGTGCAATTTACATAGTTGGAGTAATTGTGCCAAATGCCGTCCAGGCATAATCGCGATGCGTTTTCTGTAAACAGATGAGGCTAGATTTACTTAAATAATATAAAAACAGAGGCAAATGAAAAATGTCTCTTGATTACTACATATTACATTACTGTAATAATTAATACAATTAGCTTTCTAAGTACCAAAACATGAAGAATAGAGCTTTAATCATAATAAATACACACGCAGTTAAGGATAACATCACATACGTTGCTTTGATCTCAAATTAAGTAGCTACTGCAATTGTAATTTTGCTTTGATGTGCCAATGCCATAAACATTGGAAAACATCAAAACAAAGATTTTTTTCCAATACTTATGGCATTGGCTTATCAAAGCAAAGTTACCACCAACAGCCAGACCAGAGACATTGTAGAAAAAGTCATTTTCTATACTGATGCATCCGGGAATCGAATGCGGGCTCAGATCCTTCGACACCATGAAAACCATTGTGTACGCCACTCGTCCACGGAGGTCGGTTCTTCTGTGAGAGATTCATACATACTTCCGGCGATGTTTTTACCTCCGAGCCAAATATAATTTGAAAAATTTTGATCTTTAAAACCATGAATTGAAAATTTATATTCTTATTTAGAATAAGTCACGATAGCCGAGTGGTTGGGTGGTCAGGCTCGTACCAATAGGGTTTTCAAAAATTTATGTACGAATTATATCGTTGGCTTAGACATAAAGACGGCGACGGGCTCACCACCTGTCACGTTGTCCCGAAAATATCTTCGGTGGAAGGTGGGTCGAAGGGACTTAATAGTCTAAACTAGATCTCTGTCTACCCCTGTATTAGGAATTGCGTGAAGATATCCATTTATTTTATTTTTATTTTGTACTCTTATTCCGAGAAAAATTATTTGTTTTGATCGGAATAGCCTAGAGTAAATTATTCATGTGTTTATGTAATTTAATGTTTATTACGTTAATATTCTATTTGTAATATGTCTCTAATCGTAGTTGGTTTTTGAAACTTCTTTATTTTTCTTATATATCATATTCTTTTAATTGTTACTTTCAAACTTATCATGTTAGATTAGGTAAAAATAACGCGAGACTCCTTGTTTATGTGATAAGTTATCAATTTACGGTAGATAATTATACAATTTTAACTGATATTAAAAAAGTCTTATTAATATTGTTATAACTTTTGTAGTCAAGGTTGCTTATCGAGCAAAAATAATTCATAACAAAAGCGGAGGACTTGTTTTGAACAGAGGCACCATAAATTATTATGGTTCTTAAAAATGAAATCCAAACAAAAAGTTTTTCCGCAAAAATAACACTTCCGGCGACAGTGATAAATTATTCATTATAATAACGAAAAACAAGTAAGCCGGTTAAAAAAGAAAAGTGTTGAAATAATACAGAATAAAAGTAATTTTTAAAATAATCTAATATAAAATTATTAGTTAATAAAATTTATAAAAATAATGTCTATATACTCACGCGTGTCATCATATTGGACACCATGGAATTCACTAAAACACTTTTGCACTGCCAATGTGTACCATGGCGTTGGATCCCAACATAGAAGTCCATCGTAGTAGGCCGGGCAATAGTTTTCCGTTAGGTTGAGGTTCTGAGCCAAACATTCCTCGGCCTTCGTGCTGCCATTCTCGATCACGCTCTCTGCGCCTTCCAAAGTTTGTAGGTCCTCCAGTTTGAAGCAGTATTTATTTGACTAGTTTCTTAATACAAATTTGGTATTCTTTACTTTGGTATGAATATAATCTCCGGTGTTTTAGATTTAGTCCATTTTAAAATAATAACAAAATTTCCTCCATGGCTATGGTTGCGAAACTTCACTAATATTTACTTGAGTTTTCAGGTATTCCGTGCGTCACACCTAATTGCAACAGATTCTGTAGAGCAGTTTTGTGTCTCCAGTAAGAATGTTACCATGATAAGATTGTTTGCACGAGGCTTGTGTTCTAACTTATCAAGTGATAAGAGTTCCAGAACAAACATCGACCGAAGTCTCCGGGACTATTTGCGTGTCGTGTAAAGAACTCTAGTTTTTCTGATTTCAAATCTTCTTCGTACAGCCTGCAAAAATATTGATAATGATAATAGTATGTTCATGTTAATAAAAATAATTTTAAGTACATTAAGTTTTTCGAGCGGTCCTTGATCTTATTTATTGAAACCAAAATTCTATTGCACATCAATTACGGTCAACGAATTCTGTTGTTATACATTACCACATCATTTCAGCATTAATTCGAAAAGACACCCCATAGAATATTAGAATAAACAAAGGCATCTTTTAGCAAAAGTTTAATAATTGATTTTCACTTGCAGTGTGGTGATTGCGTTAGAATATTGCCACTGGAAGGGAGTGGCTCTTTCTTTCTATGGGTATCATAAGAGGAGACAGAGCGGAAAATTGTAGGTTACCAGTAGATGAAGGGATATCCGTCGCCAAAATGGGACCAAAATTCAGCGGACAGGTGACGCGGAGTAAGCTGCAAGGGATCTGATCGTTCGATAACCCATTCACTTGGCAAACGTTTGGACTGTAGCAAATCTCCCTTACGGAAGAATATAGTCCATATTCTGTAGTCGATATTACTGTCTGTTATAAATTAAATCTGTTAGAAATTAAAAAAAAGCCTCACGCCATTCCCAATACTGGGGTTGTCAAAGGTCTACACAATTAAGTCCTTTCGACCCATCTTCTACAGAAGATATTTTTGGGACGACAAGACAGGGATAACTGAAAAAATGTCAAGAGTACTCGGATACCTAGCGTTGTGTGCATGAAGAAAATGATGACTCTAAAATAGGCCAAATAGATATATGTAAGGATCGTGACACTTGGTGATCTGTTATATCTGGCTACCCCGTCAGGGACTGTGACCGTGAAGATAAATAAATAAATAATTATTAGCATTAAACTAATCACTGAACATCAGAGTCACGATAGTCGAGTGGATGGGTGGTCGGAATTTCTAGTCAAAAGACCCAAGCTCGATCCTCAGGTAGCAGGCAAATACCAAGAGGTTTTTCAAAAAATTTATATTCTTATTTAGAATAAGTCACGATAGCCGAGTGGTTGGGTGGTCAGGATTCCGAGTCGAGAGACCCGAGTTCGATCCCCACGTGGCAGGCTCGTACCAATAGGGTTTTCAAAAATTTATTTACGAATTATATCGTTTCCTTGGACATAAAGACGGCGCCGGGCTCTACACCTATCACGTTGTCCCGAAAATATTTTCGGTGGAAGGAGGGTCGAAGTGACTTAATTGCCTAGACTAGACCTCTGTCTACCCCTGTATTTGGAATTGCGTGAAGATATTTATTTTATTTATTTATTTATTAAACTAATGCACTTCAATCGAATGGCATGGTTTGCCTCATCAGTTAGATCAGAAAACTATACTATATATATAATTTTATTACCTCGACCACTGGATAAAGTACGTTTGTAACTAAATTTGTATATGCATGTACAAAATAGGTTTTTAATAAACAGTCACAGAAGTGCAAGACATCAGTCACCTTGAAACGTTAGCCCACGTTGTTTTTACTAAATTTATACTGTTTCTAATTTAGCTGCTATCTCCACAGTAACCCCCACGGGACATAAAACTGTGGAAATACATGAATTTAGCTGTTGCGTTATTTGCAGTATGACTTAAGCTTTATAACTTTTATTATAGCTGTAATTTTAGTAATGATACGTAAAGGGAAAAATATAAAAAAAATATTTATCTATTAATACATTAATCATAAAACAAGAATACTATAAAGGTTTAAACATTTTTAATCAATTAATTAAAATTAACAATTTACATATTTAAAACCCAGATTAATAATTAAGATTTTATTATGTATATGACTAAGACGGCGAAAGGCTCACCACCCGTCACGTTGTTCCTAATAAGTTCTAGAGAAAAGTGAGTTGAAAAGGCTACATTTTCCCGTCCTCTGTTTACTGTGAATTGTTTATTGTGAAACATGTTGCTTAGTTCCCACCAAATAGTGTGTCATGTATTTCTTACCACCAATATATTTTTTTAATAACAATGTTTTTTAACCGTTTTTCTTCGAGATGAAATCTTATTTGTGTATATTTTAAGTGGATATAGTATGATTTTTAATTATAAATTATTGTCCAAAACCTTAAATTAGTTTTCGAGACATTACAATATTAGCTCGTGTAAGGAGATTTACATAATTTCGCTATCATTACTGTGTGATGTGTATCCATTGTATTATAACCGAGAGTCTGTAATAAAATTAATCGCATATGTGAAGTCAACTTCGAAATAAATAGTGAACTGAAATAATGCCTACTATTGATCACCGACCTACACTGATTAGCTTTTAGTCAGAATTTGCAACAAATTGCAGTAAAGTCACAACTATCATCTATCACAGGGTCTTTATTACTTAAAAATTCCGTAAATCAGCCACCACTATATTTAATAAATTCTATGTTTTATGTAATCTATTCTTCTCAGTTCTCACTACAATATTCAAAAACATCACTACATTTTGAGTTTGCTCGTTTGTCTGTGAATGTAATAATAATAATAAATATTTTATGTACTTCTATTCTACATCAATTTTTATTATAAAACGTGAGGTTATCTTTCTGGTGGCAGACTCTGTATTGGATGGCATGCTACAGAAAAGAGGTAATCTCTGGAGGACGTCTCTTTTACCAATGTGCTACCGCTACTGGTATACAGCTAATTTATAGAGCTTCGACAACGCCATATAGGATGTTGTGGTGTTTTTAGAATATTCCGCAACTAGCGAGCTTCTAAAGTGAAGACATATGTCGCCACAACTCCTTCTCTGCCTAGGAGTGCTTGAGTGAGTACCACTATTACATTTTCAACCATTTTGACGGTACAAGAAGCGAGTGTTGTGTTTGGAATTGAAAAGCAACTTTTATTAAAGTTGTTTACGAATGTTTTGCTGCAGTTAAAAGGAAGAAACGTATATGCACAAACATGGGACACAAATTTTCATGCAATTACTAATAGATAATCGCTAGTAACATTAATATCAAGCAGTGGTTACTTAGATAGACAGGTTACAACTTTTTTAATATATAAATAAATAATATAAATATATCAAATAAACAATAGACATCATATAAAAATGCGGTTGAAGAAAATACATATAAATGAATTAATGCCTAGGAGTAAGATGTTCTATAATCTTGTCAAACATGGCTATTATGGCGTTCGCATGAGAGTCCTTTTTCATTTCCTTTTTAAAACATTTCTCCGATACATGATGTTTAATGTCTGTTATTGTCTGAAAAGCGACGTTTTGGCAATTTATTGATAACAGTAAATACATCTGATAGTAGCAAACCCAAATCTCATACAGTGCATCATTAGCTCCTTGCGAAACGCCATTTTATCTGTCCTAATTCAAAGATTTTTTTTCCAATTTGGACTGCTTTTGTTTTAAGTTATTTGGAATATGAAAAATATTTTTTTAAAATCCCCAATCATTGCAATACTCTATAATGAGATGTCTGGCAGGTTAGAATGGGAAATAACTGTTTGTATATTTGCATATTTGTGAATACATAAGAATGAATTTGTTGCTTTTACGAAAAATTTATCTGTCGAATCTTAATTTGTCTGCTTAGTTATAATTTATTTTCTCAAACCTTTTTAACGCCATTGTGACGCTTTTGTGGCTTTAAAGCTTGCCTGATAATTTCATGGTCTTTTAATGTTTCCTTTACTTTGATCGGTGCGTTTCTGATCTTTATTACTGAAAAACTGTCTTATAGCAGAAACACTAAAACTGAATCATAAGATACGGTAAAAAATTAAGAATCAGACGAAACCCAGAATGTAAATTGTTTCTGATTTTTTTGTTTTTCAAAGGATAACATCCATTAAATTTTGTAGGCAACGTAGATCCCGAGTACAAATTAAAATAATTGTAGCCTCATTGGTTTTGATATATGTATAACCGTTGTAAGTACAATCGAGTTGAGAATCTCCTCCTTCTTTTGAAGCCGGTTAAAAATATAGTAATGCTTACTTAAAAGTTTAAAATAGAGTACATAGATTCAAAAATAGGGATCTTTATAGCACTTACTCTTGTGACTTTATATCTTTCTAAAAATAAAAGTTGGATTCCGTGGAAAGCATTTTCATAGCACGGATGATTCTAAAAATGCTTTATAGCGAAAGTATTGAAAGCGACTCTAAGTAGATATAACCTTCTCAGCGGTATCAGACGTGGCGCAATCAGTATATAAGTTATAGTTATAACATCTTCTGTTTTTGTGCTGTTCTGTTAATTTAGTCAAAGTATTTTTTTTGTGTACATACCTGTAAATTCTGTTTGATTTTGGGAAAGTGTTAAATTTTCTTTGATTTTGCAGGATTAAGGAAAGGAAAAAGGAAAAAATAAATTTCCATATCCTCCCTTTACCTTTAGTACAAAATACCACGCATCTTAGATGTTCTGCCCCTTACCGCTTTGCTGTATTTCGGTATGGCATTTGTCGAGTTGGTATGCCATCGGCTGGCAGCCAGTTGCAACAGTTTTTTCTTTAGTCGCCTTTTATGACACTCATAGGTAGAAAGGGGATGGTATATTGTCACGTTGAAATAAAAGACCTATCTGCAATAATTATGAATACCTAATTTTTAACATTGAACCGCTTAACTTTATGAACAAAATACCCAGTAGAATGTGAAGTCGGTTTAATAATGATGAGTACAATATAAATGAATCTACTGACCAGTCGGTGAAAACCATTAAAAGCTTAATTCCCTTCTTATCTATCGGACAGTTTATATTGATGATGATCCCAAGACCCAAACCTCTGTATTACACTAAAACTTAAATGGCTTATAAAATTCGAGGACTTTTCTGGATTTCTATGCTTGGAATTTTATCCTTAGATCTTGACAAGGTGTTAATAGGGCCTTACTAAAATGAATGAATGGGAAGTATTCTATTTCAAACAGAAAAAGGATTTTCGAAACTATTAATATACGTCGGATTTTACATGTAACAAATATAAAAGAAATACTTACAACCGAATTAACTAAGCTATGTAATTTATTCATCGTTTATTGATTTTTGTTAATCAAGACATATATCTATATTATGAACAACGCCGAGGTTGTTTTATAATCATGTTTTTCCCAACTCTGTTGTCATAGGTCTAGATAATTTTTCTCTCGGGAGTTTATTTGTGCGTAACAGGCTGTGCGCTGATGAACGAACAGGCGTAACAGGCTGAACGATAAAAACTGTTTATAAGTTTCGTAAAAAATTTCAAACCTTACCGGGGTTCACCACTTGGCTTTTTAATTCGAATTCCATTTTACGTTTATTGTTTAAAATTGATTAAAACAATTTTATATTTTATTTTATTATTATAAGAATATAACATAATTACATAATATTAGTATTACAAATATCATAGTGTATCAATTCCAGTTAAAATACTTATTTAAATATATGTTAAATTTTGATTTGTACAAATAGTGACTCTTGGATAGGCATAGTATTAATGTATGTATACATTAATATATGTATATAATAGTATGTCACTATTAATGTTAAATTTGACTGAATTAAAACAATTCGTAAAATCAAAACATTGATTTGTAAGCGTATTCCAATGATTTGTTTTGAAATTGTTCATATTTGTTTTCACCATTATCAGAATAGTATGACAAAATCTTCCAAGAAGATGTCTGGGATCAAATAGATATGCTTTCTTAACATTATAATGTAATCTTTAACATACTACCTTTTATATTACTTATTGATTATAATATATTTATTTATGTTATATAAATAAAAAATATAATATTAGTATACTTGTGTGCTCATATAGAGTAAAAATACACTACCTATAAATATCTACTTATAATTAACTTATTCTTATGGTATCTACGTAAGGCTCCTTGCCCCCTTACTTTCCGTGGGTATTGTAAGAAACGACTTTGAAAAAGCCTTCAAATGTTATTTCTTACCGACATATGGCGAGATAATAATCTCGAAAACTATAACACTAAAATTCACCAGACCAGCAGACCAGCGTTGTAGAGTCATGGGTTTGTTGGATTGTGCAATGTGTCTGGTATTGCGATCGTCAATGTTACAAATCGTGGGGATTATAACACGTCTAATTATCATATTTATTATTCAACCAAAAAAGACTGCAAGTGTGATATTGAACTTTTTATTACAGTGGACTTTTAAAAGTCGTGTGATGTCTTGATACATATAATTTCATGCTTTCCCATGGAACCAGGCAACTAAGGTGTCGCTTCGACTGGACCATACAACCACGGGTCGTTAATGACTAATAAATCGCTGGGACTATTGGTGGGATAACCATTTTAAAAAATACCAGACCAAAATTAAGCGAATCGGCGCCGAACATCTACCTTACGTACTATCTTCTCCTACCTTCCCTTTCTGATGTATGAGTACTTCAGTAGACATTTATGAGGCGTTAAGTAAGGTTCAAGAAATTTTTTATAGACAAATTTTATAAACAGGTTATTATACTATAAATGAATACACTCTTGATAATAACCCTTGAGAATGAACCGATCGCTCCGTTGCTGTTAATTATGAGTCTAATTATTCTTTGTTCAATATTGTAATCCTTTCAAAAAAAAAAGTAAGAAGAGGATTTCTGCGGAGTCTCTTTCACCTGTTTCTACTTCGTTAGAGGAAAATCCTTTAAGAAAATTACAAACTATGTAATTATATATTATCTATATAATTCAATACAACTTTGTTATGCCTATATAAAGATTTTATGACATAATTCTTTTTACAATACATGATTATAATAGAAATGTCTATAACGTAAAATGACAAAGTTCAAATATGCAATTATTTATTGCTGTTTCTATATTTAGTACATTTAATATTTGACAAATGACAATCCAAGCTTATTAATTTCTTCTTTAATTATATTAGTTCATCAAAAGTATAAGCTTTCCTGTAAAGTTTAAACCTTTAAGGCATTGTTGTTGTAAGATTTCATTACGTTAAAATAACAAAGGCTAATTAAATAAAGGCGAAGCAAATTCAGTGGCGCTTTTTATTTACAGCAATATTCTGTTGATGCTGTTGCCCTTAATTTAGAACGTAATAAGGCTGGCTTTGTTACTAACTAAAATAATGTTGTTTTAAATATTTCAAAGACCATTTACCATTTATTGCCATATTGTTGGAATTTGTTGACTATTAAAGTTTTTTTCTTGATTTAAGACAAAAAGTTTGCATATAAAAATGATGAATGTAGTAGAACCGTGCCTGAATGTGGGAAAAGGTAAGTAAGTAGTAGTAATATTTGGTTTGTTGGTTTTATGGCTACCCCGGGGATCATGAGTGTAGATAAAGAATGTTATGCAAGAATATTCTTCAGTGAGGAGGTTTGTAATATTTTTATAACGAAACCTCAAGGTTGTTTTTAGGCTGCTTCATTAAATAATAGTTACATTTTTTACAAGCGATTGATGATGCGATGCGAAACATTTACATGTAAACTTACATATACTATAAGTTTTTTTTTTAATGCGGCTGAGGTATCAATACTTTACATTGACGATATATATTATACATATTATAGACAAATGGGTGAAAATATGGTAAATTATTCCGATCTATATATTCTATCGTTATAGTTATTTCCACTTCATTTATTTAGGTTAATTTTTAAGTTGATGATATTTATATAAATTTGTAAACTGGTTTAACCGTGTTACTTGATACAGCCTTAGTAGTTGTTTTAGATGACTTATAAACGTAGAAACATACTTTTTTTAAAATACTATTAATACCTTTTAGACTTTTTGTTCTAACACCAGTAAGTATATGATGTAATTAAGAATGTAGTGTCTCACTACAATTAACGCCGACACTCGGTTGATTATATGTAGACTCGGGATAGGAACAGCATCACTAAAGATGCAGAAGCACCACATGTTGTTTTACTCGAAGATTATGTATGTTCTCTAACATTGAACGTTGCGCCTTGTAGTGATGGTATATTATGAAAGAGTGGTGCTCTTTTTCTTTTCGAATACAACATATGCCGCTAATTTTCATAAATTGCGCAACACAATTTTATTGTTTTTATTATTATTGTTGTAACATTTAGAGTTTTTCGAATTAAATTTTTTACTTTCGGAATAAGTTACCAGAAATTATTATACAATCAACACTACATTTAATTTTAATCTTCCAATAAGTAAAATATTCCATGCGCAATTTTTACACATCAGTCAGTGCGACGTATTGGAATTCCATTTATATGTTATTGGCATTCTGCACGTATCGTCGCGAGAAGCGTTTTTGATGCTTCAATTTAATCCGACCATTTTTAGATAAAGTTAACGTTGGTATAGAATGAGGTATTTAATTTTAGCAAAAGAAAATTTAATGCGTTAGAAGAGACAAAAGATGAGTTTTAAGAAGTATATTTTAAATAATACGGGATAAAACCAGAGAAGAACTCAAACCTTACTCTTTTATTTCAGTAAGTATATTATAATATTTTTTATATGTAAATAAATATCTGTGTCTATTAAATACATAATTATGTATATTAAGATATATACATCTTTACATACATATTTATGTATACTAAGTTCTTTAATAGAGTGTCACGTCATAGTGAATTTCGAGTCAGAGACCCGATCCCCAGGTGGCAGGCTCGTACCAATGGTTTTTTTTAAACTTATGTCCGAATTATATCGTTGGCTTAGACATAAAGACGGGGACGGGAAATATTTAGAAATTTTCGTGTACAACTTTAGTCTAAAATGAACTTTTATTTTTATTAAACATTTTCATTAAAAGCTTCGTAGCAATCCACTTAAAACTCTGATTCAGTATTACGTACGTTACAAATTAAACATCAATCTTGTTCCGCAAAATAATTTAAAAAGTTTTATGTCGCTTGAAATTTATCTTTTTAAGACAAATCTTTGCTACAATTGTAATAATAAATTAAAGAAGTTGTAATATATTTCACTATTTGAAGGATTCGGTTTACATTAAAGAACTTAATAAATAAAATTAAAAAAATATCTTCACGCAATTCCCAATACTTGAGATCTAGTCTTGACTATTAAGTCCCTTTGACCCACCTTCCACCGAAGATATTTTCGGGACAACGAGACAGGTGGTGAGCCCGTCGTCGCCTTTATATAATTCGTACATAAGATTTTGAAAAACCCATGGGTTTTCGGGACATCGAGACAGGTGGGGAGCCCGTCTTTATGTCGAAGCCAACGATATAATTTGTACATAAGTTTTTTGAATAACCCATTAGTCCGAGCCTGCCACCTGGGGATCGAACTCGGGTCTCTCGACTTGAAATTCCGACCACCCAACCACTACAAAAGGTATCATTTTCCGTCTTTGGTTTACAAAAACTTTTGGGTAAAAATGTAACTATCCGACAAAATTGATAAGTAATGGGACATGTAGACACACATACTCCTCATGTGTAAAATTTTAAAATAAATGCATCATGCTCAAAATATTTATAGAATTAAAAGTTACAAAATATTCAGACGAAATCCAAATAGAGGAAAGAGAAGCTTTCTCCTAACCTTTGCAAACATTCATTTTTGTTGAAAACCAGCCCGTTGAGCTTTCGACGCGAAACCCACAAAATGAAAACTCTTTTTTATCGTTGAATACATTGGGAAAACGAAGCTAATTATAAGTAATAAAAAATCTATGCTAGGAGTATTACAAACACAAGTTGTATTTTGAGTTTGGTTTTAAATAATAAATAAATAATACTAAATATAAACAAATATCTTCACGCAATTCCCAATACAGGCGTAGACAGAGGTCTAGTTTAGACAATTCTCCTTTGACCCACCTTCCACCGAAGATATTTTCGGGACAACGAGACAGGTGGTGAGCCCGTCGTCGCCTTTATATAATTCGTACATAAGATTTTGAAAAACCCATTGGTTTTCGGGACATCGAGACAGGTGGGGAGCCCGTCTTTATGTCGAAGCCAACGATATAATTTGTACATAAGTTTTTTGAATAACCCATTAGTCCGAGCCTGCCACCTGGGGATCGAACTCGGGTCTCTCGACTTGAAATTCCGACCACCCAACCACTACAAAAGGTATCATTTTCCGTCTTTGGTTTACAAAAACTTTTAGGTAAAAATGTAACTATCCGACAAAATTGATAAATAATGGGACATGTAGACACACATACTCCTCATGTGTAAAATTTTAAAATAAATGCATCATGCTCAAAATATTTATAGAATTAAAAGTTACAAAATATTCAGACGAAATCCAAATAGAGGAAAGAGAAGCTTTCTCCTAACCTTTGCAAACATTCATTTTTGTTGAAAACCAGCCCGTTGAGCTTTCGACGCGAAACCCACAAAATGAAAACTCTTTTTTATCGTTGAATACATTGGGAAAACGAAGCTAATTATAAGTAATAAAAAATCTATGCTAGGAGTATTACAAACACAAGTTGTATTTTGAGTTTGGTTTTAAATAATAAATAAATAATACTAAATATAAACAAATATCTTCACGCAATTCCCAATACTTGAGATCTAGTCTTGACTATTAAGTCCCTTTGACCCACCTGCCATCGAAGATATTTTCGGGACATCGTGACAGGTGGTGAGCCCGTCGCCGTCTTTATGTCCAAGCCAACGATATAATTTGTACATAAGTTTTTGAATAACCCATTAGTCCGAGCCTGCCACCTGGGGATCGAACTCGGGTCTCTCGACTTGAAATTCCGACCACCCAACCACTACAAAAGGTATCATTTTCCGTCTTTGGTTTACAAAAACTTTTAGGTAAAAATGTAACTATCCGACAAAATTGATAAATAATGGGACATGTAGACACACATACTCCTCATGTGTAAAATTTTAAAATAAATGCATCATGCTCAAAATATTTATAGAATTAAAAGTTACAAAATATTCAGACGAAATCCAAATAGAGGAAAGAGAAGCTTTCTCCTAACCTTTGCAAACATTCATTTTTGTTGAAAACCAGCCCGTTGAGCTTTCGACGCGAAACCCACAAAATGAAAACACTTTTTTATCGTTGAATACATTGGGAAAACGAAGCTAATTATAAGTAATAAAAAATCTATGCTAGGAGTATTACAAACACAAGTTGTATTTTGAGTTTGGTTTTAAATAATAAATAAATAATACTAAATATAAATAAATATCTTCACGCAATTCCCAATACAGGCGTAGACAGAGGTCTAGTTTAGACAATTCTCCTTTGACCCACCTGCCATCGAAGATATTTTCGGGACAACGTGACAGGTGGTGAGCCCGTCGCCGTCTTTATGTCCAAGCCAACGATATAATTCGTACATAAGCTTTTGGAAAACCCTTTGGTACAAGCCTGCCATCGGGGGGTCTAACTCGGGTCTCTCGACCCGAAATTCCAACTACCCAAACACTCGGCTATCGTGACTTTGGTTTTAAATGACTCTCTTTTACAATTAGTTAACTTTTTTATACCCACCTACTATCGTAGTACCAAGGAAGATAAACTAAGTCCTTTCGACTCACTTTTTAACGAAGCTTATTTGAGACAACGTGACAAGACTCGATTATAAGCCTCCCGATTCACAACCCTTGTCTTTTGTTCTTTTAGGGTCACTACGAACTAGGAAACTATATAGGGTCGTTTAAATACTTAACTTACAACATTTTAAAACTTTGCAGATTTATCTTCTGCTTAAGAGTTGTCCCTTAAAAGTGATCATACAATTGTTGAAAATGCATGGAAGTAACCAGTACCACTCTCTTATATCTTTGTGCCGCCTAATAAGTGTAACGACTTTCATTTCCAATTTGAAAGGTATAGATCCAATAAATAACCAGTTTTATTAAAGGATATGAATCATACAATCTTAGTCCTCTAGGGTAAAACTGCGTCTCTAACCTTCTTCAGAAATCTTTTGTAGATGTTATGGGTTCTATTAACCATTAGATAGAAAATTAGCTTTTTTCTCACTTAAAACTCATAAAAAAATCTTAGCCGTCGTGCTACACTAAAATACTGGTTACCTAATTGGTTTTTTAATCCTCCTAAATAGTTTTCGAGAAGAAAAGTGCTTGCTTGCAAGCTTGCGTCATATTTTTATCGATTCATAAAATTATAAACATTAAAAAAAAGACAATAAAATATTTACAGGTACTTTGCTTTGATATATAATGACTATTTTGTATATTACGTTGTGCTAATACTTATATCACTACGTCATGAGCAATGTCGATGTTATGTATACTTAAGGTCCCGTGATTATAACCCTTTTAAAGGGCCTGACCTAAATACGTGGTCACGTAAGGAAAACACTCGAGTTTAAAATGGTTTATTATTAACGTCAATAGCTCAATGTGCAAGCTTAAAAATATACAAATGTCATAATCTTTATGAACAATGTAAATAGTAAATTTCTTTCCTTCTATTAAATAAAAAAAATTAATAGCTTCACGCATAGTCCCTAACGACGTAGCCAGGAAGAACAGATCACTGAGTGACACGATCTTTACAAGCCTCTATAGATTTTAATATTAACTTTCGCTCTATATATTTTCTTCACCATACGGTGTTTACCTAATATTTTAATGTGCCTAAACCATCGAAGCACGCCATTATAGTGACAGGATCATCTTTTAAACCTCTCATATTTCGAAACTCTTTGTTGCTACCATATAATAAAATAGGTTGTTCCCGGCAGTCATTCGCCTGTCCATATGAAAATCACATCTTCCAAACTCACTAAATGCGCTCCCCAAGTATACAATTTCATTTATCTATTCTAGACATTACTGTTTTCCCGAATTTCACATTTAGCGACTTTCATTTTAACATTATCTTACTCAATACTTAATGAAAAGTTCCTACATTATCTTCCTTATTACTTAATTAAATGATTCATAAAAGCACAGAAAATCGTCTGGTTCGCAGGTAGAAACTTTGTGATCATACGGAGAGAAAACACTTGATTCGGGTATCTTCTTCCAGAACCAAATCCGCATTGTGCCTCCCATTAAAATATTTTCGATTTGTCTTGCGTCCTTACCGCTGAAACCTTCATGTATACTTTACTTGCCAAACTACTAAAGTAAAGCTGATCACCAGATAGCCCGCGCAGATAAGATTTTAATCTTTATTTTTATATAAAAGCAAAGCTTCAAATCATCATCAAGCAAACATTGCATACCACATGAAAGCTGTCCTAAATGCGAATCCCTCCATACATGATAATTTCAGCTGTAACAGCTGTACTAGCTACGGCGACACCCTCGAATACTTCATTACCATTATTGACGCATACATTTCTCTTTCATGCAAGACGCCCGATTTTTCCGAGAGAACTTTATTGGTTTGCGAAAGCACTTCGTTTATTCTTAAGGTTGTCTGTTTGTGTTTGTATGATGTAGAACACAAGGACGCTAATAAAATTAAGACGACTTGTGGTCATTTTATTTCAATTTGTATATGAAACTAGTTTTTGTGATATATTTGTAAATATTTGTAAATGTGGATTTTGTAAATATTCCATGTTTTGAATTCGTAACTAGAAACTTTTTAATCAGATCCCAACAACAGAATCGGAGAACAAACAATTTTTTACTATTTTTACTACTTTTTGAAGATTATTATTTTACCAAAAAAAGCTAAAATACGCGAATAATGATATTTGCAGAACATTAAAGAGGGTTGCTGCGGATGTAGGATAAACAAACATATGATGTTTGCGGTCTGTTTAACCTACACCTACTTTGTTTTCTTGTTAAAGTACATCCTATGTTAAATTTTAATATTAAATTAAATCGTACAATACGACGTAACAAGAAACTATATTAATTGTTTTGCAAGTTTAATAACTTCACTGATTTGTATGATAGCGCAATTAACAGATATTTTATATATTTAATCATTTATGTACATAGAAATGAAAAAAGAAAAATATCATTGTCTGATCAGCAAATTTAAGCAAATTCTTGATAATAATTAGTTACGAAACTTGCGGAAGTGACTGGGGTAATCTAAAACACATAATAAAATATACATACATATCAAAAACAAGAATTATGACACTATAGAAACTCAATGATTATAGAAATTTAAAACCAATTTTGTATCTCAGCTAAGGAGACAAATGCTTTTAAAATTCTGCCTTATATTGAAACTACAAGTTTAGCACTCTGGAGTACTGTAGTACTGAATAACAAATAACTACAATTTCATTAAAGTTCCAGATCAAATACATTTTACAACCCTTTGAGGTTGTATTTGATCTGGACCTTTTCTAATAGATATATAGTTTTCCGGGAGTTTTTGCTGCCGAGTGTATTCTAATTTATTTTTATGAATTTATTCATTCTTGTACACCACACAAGGGCTCAAGGTACAAGAAAGGGGGAGATGCAAACGGCGGGAAGTATATAGTCTAATGCACTCATTCTTGCAGCGCAAAAATCCCTATTTAGCTCTACATGAAACATTTTAAACAGAGAATATACTTTAATGATGTTGTAAGGTCATACTATTAGTATAAAAACATTCTAACATTTATTATTTAAATATAATATTAGTAAGCACAGTGACATTAATAAAATAAGGATTTAGTCTATTATTGCGAAGACAAAGATTAGTTGTCATTAGAAATAACGATTCCGTATAAGAATACAGAATACAGAACACTCCCTGGTATGCTTACCAGCCAAGTACTTAGTAATCCTATCCTGATACGTTTTTAAGTACTTAAAGAAATACATAAACACTGTATGCCTCTCGTACTTAGATATTATTGCTTTTGTATTCTACAAGGTGAGTATATAGTCTAATGCACTCATTCTTGCAGCGCAAAAATCCCTATTTAGCTCTACATGAAACATTTTAAACAGAGAATATACTTTAATGATGCTGTAATGTCATACTATTAGTATAAAAACATTACAACATTTCTTAGTAAACACGTACTTAGTAATCCTATCCTGATACCTTTTTAAGTAGATAGCCCGAACGAAATTCAAGGACGATACCAACAATAATGTAAATCTATTGAAACCACAGATATTACGGAGTGAAGAAATATTCTTTATAACATACTTTGTCTTTGTAATAACAAGAAGGAATTAAATATAAGATTTTTGTAAACTTTAATTTTATATTGTTTTTTGATAAATAAGAAATATATGATATAAGAAGAAGAAATATATGAATAATAGAAATATAAGAAGTCACGATAGCCGAGTTGTTGGGTGGTCGGAATTTCGAGTCGAGAGACCCGAGCTCGATCCCCAGGTGGCAGTACCAATGAGTTTTTCAAAAACTTATGTACGAATTTCATCGTTGGCTTGGACATAAAAGGCGGCGAGGGGCTCACCACCTGTCACGTTGTCCCAAAAATATCTTCGGTGGAAGGTGGGTCAAAGGGACTTAATTGTCTAGGCGTGACCTCTGTCTACCCCTGTATTGGGAATTGCGTGAAGATATTTTTTTTAAGAAATATCTGATTAAAAAAAAACTAAAATGATGAAAAATTAAGTGTAATGTAAAAATCTAGTGTAAAAAGGCTTGGTTGGTAAACGGTGTTTTATAGATAATATAATACCCTATTTCTACAAGAGCTCTATCGTTTAAAATTGACAATTGCTATCTTAGTAACTATTGTAAAAGATGTAATTCAGATATAAAAATACTAATTATATATAAAGAAGATTCTTTTCTGAATAATATAAGTTTCAAACTTCAAATAAATAAATATTTCACGCAATTCCCAATATAGGGGTAGACAGAGGTCTAGTCTAGACAATTAAGTCCCTTTTAACCCACCTTCCACCGAAGATATTTTCGGGACATCGAGACAGGTGGGGAGCCCGTCTTTATGTCGAAGCCAACGATATAATTTGTACATAAGTTTTTTGAATAACCCATTAGTCCGAGCCTGCCACCTGGGGATCGAACTCGGGTCTCTCGACTCGAAATTCCGATCATCCAACCACTCGGCTATCGTAACTTTAAATGAATTCTCCATTATCGCTGATGCAGTCTTCATATGAATTAAAAAAATAGGTTTTCGTAAGCAGCGTTAAGTACTTAAAAACAAACTATTGCTCTTTTTTACCGTCATTTTTGCTTTTTTTTTGTGAAAAATCTATCTTTTACTTTTTAAGAATATAAGAAGATTGTTGGAAAATCCTGTTACTCCAGTTGGTAAGCATTATTACTGTCTATTATTGTATATTAAATGTGTTATGTAAAAAAACTATGCTGTGTGGTCCAATTCCCGATCGGACCAATGTAAAAAACACTTTTTCTACTTTTTCAGTCTTTTACTTAAATGGTTTTACATCATTGTAGGATTTTTGCCCTAGCAAATTGTTTGCCTGTCACAGAACTGATTGATTACGGTCTGCTGTTTTTCGAGATGGCGACCACGTTATCCGGCGGTTGTTAATTTTCGAGGCTCTATTTCCTACAAACTGTGGAGGAGAAAGATGATTCATCCAGAAGAAGAAAGAGTATAGCATATAATTTTTACATTTCACGTCGATACCATATGACATCAAAACAGTATTCGAATATGTATGTAAACCTGTTTTGTGTGGCACCAATATGTTTTATTATCTTATATTGTATAGTATTTATTGTCGTAAATAATATCCAATTTCTCTAAATGTAAATACATTCTTCGTATCTATATTCTAGATTGAGAATAATACGGTGCTGTGCGAACATATTACAGTTTCATTAAATGTCTGATCGAATAGGACCTGATGTGGACAGATCGCCCATTTCCGGCCCTTGTCGCCATTCGTTGACATCGCAATTTGTCAACCAATACTTTCTTATTATAGAGCAGCATAGGTCGGTTCATTTTGAAAATATCAATCCGGTTATATGATATCCGGTGATATATATTCTTCTGAACTTGTTTTGTCTTTGCGATGGATAAAATAGCTGTTTTCATGGTAATACAAGCAATAAATATGTGAAAATGTAAAATGTGTAGCGTACACTTTATGTGACGCAATTTACATTTTATTCAATATACTGTAAGCTGGAACAGAAAAACGAAGTCGCCTCTCCAAGCATATGACTTTTGACGGTTTTTGGATAGATACCAGACCTAAAGAAGCCAGGTTTTTGATGTTTTAATAGCAACCCTTGTTTTCATTCATTTCATTCAATTTTTTTAATTTTACCAACAAATGTTCACGTCGAATATCTTATTCTCTCTCTATCTCTCTCTCTTGGTTTGCTCTGGCACTATTTGTGATGGTTATTTGGCCAACTGTTATCGGCCATATAAAACTAAAGACTTTTACCGAAGTCGCCACTCCAAAGGGAGGTTAAACAGCGCATGGCTGAGTTGAGGGGGCAAAGATGGGACAAGCTAATGTCGGACATCACGCCTTCGCACACTGCCTACTGGCAGTTGGCGAGGTCGATGAAGTCCGACTCTGTCGTATCTATGCCTCCCCTGGTCAGTCCCGACGGTTCTATAGCTTTTGACGATAGGAAAAAGCCGAATGTTTAGCCGACAGCTTCGAAAGTCAGTGCTCTCCAAGCACGCAACCCACAGATCCCGTACACATTCAGAATGTGGACGACTTCGTATCGCGGAAAATGACGCAGCCACTAACGGGTGAACCTCTCCCGCCTACCTCACTCGAAGAGGTTAAGGGTATAATTAAAACCTTAGGGTACGTAAGGCTCCAGGAGCCGACGGCATCTCAAATAGGTTAGTTAAAACTCTCCCAAATTCATTGCTATTACTATTAGTAGCAATCTTCAATGCCCTTCTCACAAGTTGCACCTTTCCAGACTCCTGGAAAGAAGCCCACGTAATAGGGATCCATAAACCCGGGAAACCGAATAAACAGGCCACTAGCTATAGGCCCATTAGTCTCCTCAGCGCACTGGGGAAAATCTACGAGCGCATAATTCTGATCCGCCTCAAGGACAGCGCTCAGTCACTAAATGTCATTCCTGATGAGCAGTTTGGCTTTAGAGCTAAGCACTCATGCGTTCAGCAAGTGCACCGCCTCACGGAGCACATACTGAGCGCCTAAATGATAGCCCCAAATATAAGGTAGGAGCACTCTTCTTCGATGTCGCGAAAGCGTTCGACAAAGTCTGGCACAATGGCTTGATATACAAGCTATACAACTACGGTATGTCAGACAGGCTTGTGCACATCATACAAGCCTACTTGTCGAATCGCACCTTCCGCTACAAAGTCGAGGGCACTCTGTCCTCCAGCAGAGACTTAAAAGCCGGCGTTCCGCAAGGCTCGGTCCTCTCGCCCACACTGTACACGCTTTATACGAGCGATATCCCAAAAGACCCAAATAAAAAGGTAGAATTGGCCTTATTCGCCGACGATACCACTCTATACTCTGCGGATCATAACGCATCGAGAATCTACATTCGCCTCCAAGCCGCGGCCACCGCCTTAAGCGAGTGGTTTAGGAAATGGAGGATCGACATAAATCCTGAAAAGAGCAACGCGGTCTTGTTCAGCAGGAATCACAAAAACTCGAATCGCCCTAACAGATTCAGTAAAATAACCCTCTTCGACAAACCCATTCCTGGGTGTCAGAAGTAAAATATCTTGGAGTCACCTTAGACCGTAGACTGAACTTCAAGAAACATATTAAAATTGTCAGGGATAGAGCGGCCTTCATATCCGGCCGCCTCTTTAACCTTACAAATAGCCGCAGCAAAATGCTGCTAAAACACAAAATACGCCTATACACAACTTGCGTACGACCCGTCATGTCATACGCCAGTATAGTATTCGCGCACGTCCCCAAAGTACGTTTGAACTCACCCAAGTGATTCAAAATCGATTTATGCGCCGCGCAACCGGCGCTCCCGCATATATGCGGAATGTAGATCTGCATCGCGATCTCAAACTGCCTACAATGGCAGCGCTATTTAAAAGTTCTCCATCGACTACTTCGATAGGACGAACTTACATACAAATCCGCTAGTGGCAGCGTTAGGGAATTACACACCCGCGCGCGATACTCCACCTCAATTGAGGCGCCCGAAATGCGTCATCATAGACGATGATGACGCAATCACTCGTGTCAACAATGCGTATGAGGCCCCGCCCCCTACGTACTTTCGCACACATACAGACACAAGCCGCGTTCTGCGGCTTACACAACCTCGCCATCGTCGTAATTTCACGACTGGCACGAGACTTTCTCGTGGTCGTAGTCGTCATTAAAAGGTTATCACAAGGCGATCCGAGAGGAGATTTTCCTCCAAACCAACTGGGGCCCTCGGATCGCATGGCCCCTCCCCCATGTCGGAAGTCATCTCTTTCGTTCCAGGGGACGCAGCGCTTCGCAGCAGCAGCCATTATTGTCTTCAACTCTAACTTGCGAGCCTCTCCTCGCAAGTCTCCTTAGACGAAGCTGTAAAGGCCTCCGGGCCAACAGCATCCCGTGGATGGTTTTAGTCGGTATGCTTCTCCTTCTGAGATTCGAGCCCGACACTGTTCGTTTCGGTGGCCTCCCGGCCAAGGAACGTTCGTGCATAAAACATTTCCTCCATGGTTATCAAAAAAAAAAAAAAAAAAAAACCGAAGTCGCTTCTTAAGGAATTCACGGGATGTGAGTGTAAATTCTAATGCCATACTACATGAAAAAACATAAGTTATGCAGTATTTAAAATAAAAAATAAATATCTCTACGCAATTCCCTATACAGGGGGACAGAGGTCTAGATAATTAAGTCCCTTTGACCCACCGTCCACCGAAGATATTTTCGGGACAACGTGACAGGTGGTGAGCCTGTTGCCGTCTTTATGTCCAATCCAACGACATAATTCGTACATAAGTTTTTTAAAACACCCATCGGTATGAGCCTGCCACCCGCGGGTGGAACTCGGGTCTCCTGGCTCGAAATTCCGACCACCCAACCGACTGGCTCACCACCTGTCACGTTGTCCCGAAAATATCTTGGGTGGAAGGTGGGTCAAAGGGACTTAATTGTCTAGACTAGACCTATGTCAGCCCCTGTATTGGAAATTGCGTGAAGATATTTATTTATTTTATTTATAGATGTTTACCTAAGGCCTTTAAAAGTTGAATTGCTGGACATATGACTCTTCCGCAAAGAGGATTCACCTAGCAGCAATCCGCTATTTTTTACATATACATACATATAGTACGGCATATAAATTCACTTCAGGACATGGGACTCTCTCGTATAAGAGGTATGATCCATGATCGCCACACTTAGCACGCGCTTTCTCGGTTGCAGTACCAGACACTTTTTACCTAGGACTGTTGCCCGTATCGGTTTGCTGAATTTTGATCTAGTATTTGCCAAAATGTTTAGCCTGTCATCTGTCGATAGCCTATTGTATTTTCAAAGGTTTTCCACAGTTGCCTTTTATGATATCTACGGGAAGGAATATTTTTACGTCGCAACCACACTGTATATTTTTATTTTATTTTAGTAACTACTAAGATTCCGTGTATGCCTGCCATATTAGACGCTACTTCAAGTCATAGTTCTCGTATTGATTTGCATTATCCTTTACTCTTCTTACGACAATACTAACGACTCCCTCAGAAGGAAAGTGCAGGTAGGTAAATTTGTACGCCGCTGTCTTACGGCGTTTGGGCTATTGACAATTAAATGTTTGATATTTATTTTGTAAAACGTATCGAACTGGTCAAGCTTCGCTTCGCTCAAAACCTGACGCTGTTTAAGTTTTAATTTTATGTGCATAAAAAACATACTCGTATATAATCCAATCCAACAACAAAACTGAATGTCCGGAGTTACTGAATAAACTATCGCTCACCGTACTAGATTTCTACCTAGATCTATGAAATAATTTAATAATCATTTTCAAAACAATGGCAATATAGATCTATTTTGTAACAGCACTACTAGTTTGAAATTTATTCTCACTAAAGATTTTATTAATAACGTTTGTGTGTGAGTCTAATATTACTTAGAGTGTTTTCAATCTATATGTGGAAGCTTGTCATTGGCATGTAGATGTATTTTTAGTAATTCTATATTGTAAAAATAGCTGAAAGCTCCCCAAATAAAATAAAATAAACAAAATAAATAAATAAATAATTCATAGTGGCGATTGTTGTCACTTGGTGAAATTACATGTTAAAATTCATTGTGTCACATTTGTGAACAATTCATTTTTTAAATTGCTCTTAAAGAGCAATTTAAAAAAAGAATCAATTTAAACCGGTTTAGGCTTACGATATCATCAGGTTATTGGTATGGTACGGTATTATTTAATAAAGTGAATTGTGTACAAGTGTGCAACAAAGAATTTTAATACTCGTATATATTGGCCGTGGGGCTTGACAATACAAGCTAGGGCTACCGATAGATGGCGGGACATCGAATATGAAAAAATACCAAAACAAAATAAGCAGACCGTTGACTGACAGCAGGCACAAGAGGTCTAGTACTGCGATCGCCAATCCGTTGAGTGATCAGTAGTGGTTGTGAGCTAAGTGATAATGACAAACCACAGTTAGGCATATATAGGCTTATATAGGCTTTGCATATAAATATATATAGATACTCATAGCAATACCCATTTTGTGAAACATATTTAAGTAATGTCTTCACTTACGTTAAAATCACGTTAAAAAAATGTTTTAGAGGTAGCAAAAATTCTCTATGAAGTTAATAATATTTTAGGAATGATAAATTCTCGTACTGTCACAACAGGCGCAAAAAACGTTTGCCTTCGACCTTTCAGAAGGAATTTTTCATATTCATGATTTTTCTTTGAATATAACCCAATTCGTCAATCGTAATTTTGTTATATTGTGGTTTTCGCTTACATTTATTAGCAAGCGGATTTATTCACATTATTACGTATATCTATAAATAGAGATGGCTATTAAAATGACTTTGTATTCCATAAGAGAGACAAGTATTTAAAAATATGATCGCAGTTTTAACTAAATCTGTAAATTTACACATGAGGAGAAAGTTTTGCACTCCTTTTTTCAACAATTTGACGGCACACAAGAGCAAGAGAAATATAAACTTACTAGCATCCGCCCACGGCTTCGCCCCCGCAGTTCTATGATAAAAATGAAGCCTTTATCTCGCCTACGCATGGGTAGCACAGTCTATATGTTATTCTGATGTATAAACGTTATTAGAGGCGGTTACAGTCTAAATGTTTGTCTAATAGTCGTATAGACCAACAATTTTTGGTAAATAATTCCAAAATGTTGCCATAATATGCTAATAGAAATTGCGGTCCCTAGTTTTAATGTTACCACGAACGATCGTGGTGTCGTGGATCGTGGTGGATCGAGGCATTACGAAATGACATGTAATAGTCTACTGTATGCTATAGGCCTGACTCGTAAAGAGTTTGTAATAATCGCCACGCTTGGCAAGCTGATTGGCGATCGCAGTAAGACACAATTTCACCTTAGAATGTAACACCCGTCACAGATCTACTGCATTTAAGTAGTTATCGGAAACTTATTCTAAAATTTCATACCCTCTGCGGTGTGTCGCAGAATATATTCACTTATTACACTTATGTACGATTACATCGTTGGCTTCAACTATTTACTGGCTTTCTCAATCATAGAATAGTCTAAAGATTCGCATTCACCAGTTTATTTCTTAGAATCGCCCAAAAAATCAAAAAATCAAAAAATCTTTGAAAAGAGTAATTTAAAAAAGAGACATTTTAGAAGAAAAATCAACAGAAAATCAAAGGAATCGTGGTCGTTTATATATTATATTTTCTTCTCATTTGATTGTATAATATAACACTGTTTTGTAGCTTTTTATATATATTCATTGTGCCTGATTCCATAAAACTTTAAAAAAAAGTAAAGAAAAATAAAGCTTTAGCTATTTATTGGGATCATAGCACTGTATATGATAACTCCTTACATATCTATGTTTGTACTTATTTAAACAAATATTCGTACACTAATTTCAAGGTCAATCCCCTTACCACTTTTATTGGTCATCGATATAATGGAAGCTGAATTTCTGTATGTAACGATTAATATGTGTCTGTACATGTATAAATATCCTCTCGCAATTCCCAATACAGGAGTAGACAGAGTTGTAGTCTAGACAATTATGTCCCTTTGACCCAACTTCCACCGAAGATATTTTCGGGACAGATGGTGATCCAATCGCCATCTTTATGTCCAAGCCAACGAATACATACATACATATGTATTTTATCTGTACATATATATGTGTAATTAATATTTTAATAAACTTAATTACTATATAGACATTACATAAGTATTAAATAAATTGTGCTTTAAATTTAAATTATTTTACGTACGTATTAGATTCTTAGCTAAGTTCGGTCATGTTAAAATCAGGTTGTAAATATCGATGTAAATATTGGATACTAAAAGCAATTTAATAATATATTTGAAAACCGTCTTTATTATACCATAACATGCAAATACGTTGGCAAACATTAAACTCCGTTATAGTAGTTTGAGTATTGCAATGCGCTCATCTAACACACAACTACGCAATACTGCGGAAAGTTTAGCGTAACTTATTATTAAGCGATGATATTCGAGAGTACCGTCTCTCCTATTATGTATAATTATAGTCTCCTTCATATTGATTTCATTCGTATCAGTTGAATCTCATTTTCAAATTATAAAGTAGATTTTTATTTCACGTTTTAAATCTACTCTAAAATAAAATCTATTCTTCTAGTACCCTATATATCTAGGAAACCAATTAAACATTTAATCAAAACTTTGTTATTAGCGAAGTTACGATAGCCGAGTTTTTGGGTGGTCGGAATTTCGAGTCGAGAGACCGGAGTTCGATCCCCAGGTGACAGTACCAATGAGTTTTTCAAAAAACTTATGTACGAATTTCATCGTTGGCTTGGACATAAAGACGGCGACAGGCTCACCACCTGTCACGTTGTCTCGAAAATATCTTCGGTGGAAGGTGGGTCAAAGGGACTTAATTGTCTAGACTTGACCTCTGTCTGCCCCTGTACTGGGAATTGCGTGAAGATATTTTCATATTATTTTTATGTTATTAGTGTACACATATGTAGTAGTATGTCTTACTTCTACATATGTGTACACTAATATTTATTGTATGTAGACAAACATAATCTCCGATCGTATAAGTATAAAAATGTTATAGATATAATTGAGATATAAAAGATATACTTTAGTGTAATTTTATTTCACTGTGCGATACTTGGTACTAAAATCTTTAACTAAATAAATGTACTGTTTACGATTTAGTTTTGTTTTGCGTGTAATGGAATACTTCACCATGCCTTGTTTGTTACGATTCGTTTGTTTTAATGATAGGAAACCAATAGGATAAATAAATAATATGAATAATTATCTTCACGCCATTCAAAATATTAACAGAGGTCTAGAAAATTAAGTCCCTTCGACCCACTTTCCGCCGAAGACATTTTTAGAACGTGCCAGGAGGTGAGCGCGTCGTCGTCTTAATGTCCAAGCCAACGATGTAATTCGAACTTAAGTTATTGAAAAACCCATAGGTACGAGCGTGGCGAATACCATAATGTTATTTGGAGCGTTTTAATTTAAACATTGTTTTTAATTATTATAATGGAATCAATAGCATATTAAATTAGTAACGGAATAAACAAAAATGATGTTTATTACACAATTTTACTGATTTTTAAAGCATATTTATGCTGAATTTTTATGTGATTAAACGTCAAAAAAAGACAGTTTAATTAAAACAAAAATTCTCTTTAATTTAATGATGTTTTTTTGACAATAATAGGTTATTCTTTTTTCTATCCTCATACAATTTCTCATACTGGGGTAAACAGAATTCTTTCTTATTTAGGAAAACTTGATAGATGGTTAGCCTATCGCCGTCTTAATGTCCAAGTCAACGCTAAAATGGATTTATCCTCAATGACTAGAGTACAAACATTAGTATACATGATACAAATAATAATCTGAAAATAAAGGACCTGCAGCCTATAGCTTCCAAGACAGGATCACTCCCAACTAGGCCAAGGTCAAATAGGTCAACGGATACTTTAAAGAATTGTCAAAAGATATTACCACTCTTTTCAGTGGATATAATTTAAAAATAGTCATAATCATAGCGCAAGGAAAATAGTGATATCGGCAAAAAACTCATTCGAGCCTGTAAAAGTAAACTTTACGTAGATCTACTTAAAATGGCCAGAATGCGTATGTCACAACGCATTCTTTCCATTTTAAGTAGATCTGTCTATATATCTGAGATAGTATCAATCAAGTAATTACAGTTTGGTTAGAAATGATGACTAAGGGTATTTCTAATCGTTTACTTTTAATTATTTCCTTTTGGTTCATTTAATTTAAATTAAGATTTTAATTGAACTTTGTAATAAAATCGGGTGAAAGGCAAGAGTTGATTAATATTCTAGCGGAAGCGAGTAAGAATTAAATATTTATTGTAATCTTTTTACCTCTAATTCGCTTGAATAACTTTTAAGTATCTAAATTTATGTCGGACTTAAATGCATATTTATAATCTTAAAAAATGCGTATTTTGTTTCAGTTTTTACTTTTAATTTTTTCTAATTTAGGCTTAATATTATTTTTAAGTACTGCAAGAATATCACATTATGCGTACATATACAATGTTATATTTGTCTGGCATGTAGGTTTAATAACAGAAGTTTTATACTAAGAGAAATGTCGGTATATTTTTATTAATACAATATTTGATATTTATATTTTAAGCGCAATCCAAGAACGTCTTCTATTATTTGTTTACAGATATACGGTTAGAAATATTATAACGAGCTTAAAAATTCTGTATAACAAAGTAACAAAAAGATTAACGTTTTAAGAAAAAGGTTTTCCTTAACATTTTATCCAGTCTTAAGTAAACAAACTACGCTAATTGAAAGAGAAATACTCTCTTATCCAGTGAACAAAGGATCGCCTCTAGGCGAATGTCCAAGGATTCTAAGTTCCAAGGAACTATATAATACTCAGGACCAAGTTTTCTCCATTATCATGAAATGGCACAATGAAGATGATTAACTTTCATGATAATTATTACATTAACTTGTTGAAAAGTAAAGTTATTTTAAAGATAAACAAAAAAAAAACTACGCAATCACTGTTTACCGTTTATCTATATCAATATAAACTTATGAAACTTTGTTCAATAAAACTCTGCAAGAGTAATCTTTGCTGTCTGCTGTTCACTTCTCAAAAATAACACTCTACACGTGTACAACGTGTACAACTATTGCGAACTGTTTTGAGTCGCTGCTGCGGAGGCTTAAAAACTCGTCTCCAAAAAATTAGACCGTTAAGTATTACTGTATTAATTTTTGTCTTAAAAACTAAACGTAATTATATAAATTTTTTCAAGAAAAAATATTTTATTTACATTAAATTTATGGAAAAATGTGGAATTAGACAAGCTGATTGCTAAGTTGGTATTGAATCCTTGGTTGGTCTTTGAATCCTTTTGGATATGAACTGTCATGGACTCGAGTCATTTTATTTAATTTAATTTTTACGTTTATAATTTTGCCAGATGCTCAATCTGGGTTCAGGAGGGGTCGTAGCACTGTATCGGCGTTACTAGATGTCACAGATAATATACTCCATGCTCAGGATGAAGGATTATGCACATTGCTGGTACTGTTGGACTTTTCCCGAGCTTTCGATGGAATTAACATTTCCCTTCTCCTATCAAAGTTAAGTTACTACGGCTTTGATGCAAAAACAGTGAAATGGTTCCATAGTTATCTAAATAACAGATCACAACTGGTTGATATAAAAATGTCTGATGGTTCTTCCCTATGCTCTGAATTATCCCCGATTAATAGAGGAGTTCCTCAAGGATCGATTTTGGGACCAATTTTGTTTGCGTTGTATTCTGCAGATGTTACAAAATGCCTTTTGACCTGTAAGTACCTCATCTATGCCGACGATATACAAGTTTACTTATCTTTTAAGGCAGAAGACATAGATGTGGCCATATATGATCTTAATGCAGATTTACAAAGAGTTGCAATGTGGGCTAAGAACAATAACCTTCTTCTTAACCCAACAAAAACTAAATATTTGTTGTTGGGGCCCAGGAAAAAGTAGCTACAATACCAACAGTATCGCCCACACAGCCATTGCTATTAGGCACTCCCATTGAACGCGTGTACGAGGCTCGGGATCTGGGTCTGAACATTGATGCAGAATTGAGATTCGAGAAGCATGTAGTTGACTGTGTGAAATCTTGTTTTTATAGACTAACAATTTTATATAGAATCAGGCCTTATCTTTGTATTACTTTACATGAACAATTGGTAGAATCACTCGTGCTCTCCAAGCTTAGTTATGCCGATTCTGTTTACGGCCCTAGATTGCTGGCTCGTACACAGTACAACGGGTTCAAAACGCATGTGCTAGATTTTGTTATGTTATTCCTCCGCGTAGCCACGTAGCACCATTTTTAAATAAACACTACATTTTAAAAATGAAATCTAGGCAGAAGCTCCACTTAGCGTGCCTTCTATTTGGCGTACTAAATAGTCAAAAACCAGGGTATCTATATAGAAAGCTAATGTTAGTATCCCAAAACAGAGGTTGCAAAAGTAGGCAGTGTGCACAGCAACTTTCTATTCAACTCCACAGAACCGCGGCGTTTCGAGGCAGTTTCAGATACGGTGCCTCAAAATGTTGGAATAACATTCCACCGCCAATTAGAAATGTCAAGAATATTAACACATTTAAATTAAAACTAAAAAAATTCCTCATCGAGACGCAAAGGCAACATGAAGAGCTCCAACACAATATTTCCATAATATAACGTAGCATTTTTGCTATGATCTTTCTTTAGTATTCGTGTTACTATTCCCTAAAACCTGCTATAACTATAATTATTATTTTTTTTTTATATTATTGCAACTTAACACTGATATTTATATATTGGTTACTATTTTATTACATGTTTAGTTATATTATTTAGTTTTATTATTGTATTGTATGTGTATATGATGTGTGTATTTATACTTTTAATTATTGCCCGTTAATTTATAATATGAGTTATATGGTATGTAACTTACGTATGTGTGTCCCTTCAGTTAGCTAGCACTTTAACTAAATAAGAAATATGCGGCGTTTGTTACGCCAATGATGAGGTTATTTGGCTGAAAATCAGCGCTGAGCGGGATTTTCCTTGCTTAGCATATGCTGAGCCAACCCCTTTTTGGCACAATTATGTTTTTTTTTAATTAGTTATGCTTGTTATTATTTTTACTTGGGCTGAATAAATGTTCCTTTCATTCATTCATTCATTCATACATAATAAGGTATCCAAACAACACATTGCATAAATTCTTTTTAATATTCTAGTAATGAAAAAGAAATTTAACAAAGAAAATAGAATCTGGGCGAGGTTAAGCAACAGATTTTGAAGATATACGAATGAGCTGGAAGATATACGAATGATATACCACCGCTTAAATAACTACGACCCCGCAGAATATCTAGCTAAAGAAGCACATTCAATTTCTGAGTTTTGATTTTAATTCTATTTTCAGGTGTGGGAAATGGATAATAAGGTAAGCTGATTGCTCGTTTTCCATTATTTCACATACAAGTAAAATATAAAACCATTTTTTGACACAACTACTAGAGTTGAGAAAAAAATGTATACATTTGAATGCATTTAGTTTTAAGATCTATTAAGTAATAAAATTAAGGCAGTGGAAGAGGGCTTATTAAGCGATGCGTGGTATACTAATTACTTAAAATGAGTTTCCGCTTCGCTGTTTAGGTATTAAAGAATTGCCATGTGTATTTATGTTCTAACGTAAACTAAAATAGCAGCTTGTAAATTCCTATATCTGAGCAAAGTCCTTCTCTAAAATATTATTAGACTAGGCTTATAGTATCGAAGTCAAATAATTTTTTGGAAGGTATTTTGCCTTATAAGAATAGAGAAATTTCGTAGCATTGCTCCTGTGCTGGTTGAACAACTTCACACCTTCGATATAATATTTATGTTATTTACCGTACAGTGATTCCAACCCAGAAATCGAAGCATGGTCGTGAATACAGTCCGCTCGACTACGATCTTCCCAAAATATAAAGCATTTTATTGTGTTATAAACGATTAAAGTATGAACAAGATGTTCCAATGTGGCGATAAGAAAAAACAAAATAAAAATCAATTTTCTAATAGAGATAGATACATTCTTAACTTTTCTGTATATTCTGTGGAACAGTATGTATGTAGTCTATGGTACTATAGCCTTTTCGGAAACCGGCATATCGGGAGTATGGAAATCGTTAAAAGCTATTTTGAAGGAAGGCTATTCATGGCGACTAAACAAAACCTCCGAAATGGCTTAGTACTCTAAGAGTAAAATACTAAGAACGTCAAAAATTTTATCTAAAAAATTTATGAGTATTAATCATAAAGATCTCTTTTATTTGTTTTAGCACATTATGTATTCTTGTAAAAGATGTTTAGGGGTAACGAGGTCAAGAATTGACAGACGTTCATGTGCCTTTACATAGCGTAATATATAAAAATACATAGCGTAATATATAAAAATACATAGCGTAATATATAAAAATACATAGCGTAATATATAAAAATTCGGCTGATGCTAGGATTTATAAAATCGAAGTGGCATGTTTTAAAAATCCCAGTAAATTACTTTATATCATTTTAAGATTATTTGAAGAAAAACTTTAAATGAACCAAATTAAAGTAGACTCTTGTTGAAAGCAACTAAACTAAATAGCAAGGTAAAAAATAACTCGAGACATTATCTACATGCATGATTTTGCAAGATGTTTGTTTTTTTATGTGCCTTATCGGATTTGTTAAATTGATGTTTTATAAAAGACGCCTACTTACTTTTAGCGATTGTAAATTCTTGGATCTACGCCAAATGGGCATCACTCAAAATAGATACATCATCGGCTGAGTAATAAATATGAACCAGTAAACTAAAACTATGTATACATTTCCTGTAATTAGAAAAGCAATAGCGGTAGTTAGAACTCCAAGCAATTTAGTCCGTTCAAACATTCTTTGAGCTTAATTGAATCGTGACAGGTGGTAAGCTAGTCACCGTCTTAGTGTTCAAGGCAACCATACAAATCAACGTAAGTTTAGAAGGCCTTATGTACGATTTATATCGTTGGCTTGGACTTAATGACGGCGACAGGCTCAGCACCTGTCATGTTGTCTCGAAAATATCGTCGGTGGAAGGTGGGTATCAGGAACTTAATTGTCTAGACTAGACCTCTATCTACCTCTGTATTGGGAATTGCGTGAAGATATTTATATTTATTAGGTTAAAATTGCATCTATGAGAAATTTCAGATATCTTTGTTCTTGCAAAATGGTTTAAAAATTTAAGTCATCTGCGCAACGGCTACGCTTTTGTTAGATAAGCATAGCCCTAGCTCATCCAACTATATATTGCTGTTTTTAAACAGTTATTTAAGACTTTTCTAAAGGTCCACTGAACCTAGGCATAGCCCCCGAAACAAATGACGTAATCGCGAAGCTTTGCAAACGGTTTGTCTATCACAACACCAGACAACTCGCACCTTCGTTACTTCCGGCCGTCAACGGTCAGTTCTTATTGGTATGATTTTCTTAATTAGGATATAACGCCAATGGTAGATATATTACGACTTATAAGATTTTTCTCTTAGTCGACTCGGGTTTTACGATACCCACATAATGGAAAGAGTATATGTACATATAAAATACTAATTTTAAGAGGTATTCAATTATTTTATATTAACCTAATATTGTAAACTCAACACATAATAAAAGTAATATAACATTTAGTAATGTTTATCAATTACCATTGTGGTTAATATTGCTACGAATGAATTTCTTTTAAAATGATGAAGCGCAATTTACTTGATATGCAATTCCATGAACTTGTCTCGATAGTCATTGACTTGGGAACAAGTTTATACCGACATTTATTTGTCTAGACTGCGGTATCTAAAGTAATATAATGCCCGCGCAGTAACTCTAAAAAGTAAGGATAAAAACTGTTTCTATTTAATTATAGTCAGTCATTATATTTTTTGAATGCCTCATATAAAGAGGCAAAAGTCTTCTTTCAAGCTTCTTCTGATAAGAAGAAGCTTGAAAGAAGACTTTAATAACGAGAATAATAGATATATTTAGATTTTAATCAACGAGATGAACAAAAAACCAAAAAAAGTAACTGAATGTCCACCCAGAACTGATAAATATAGAAAAACCATATTTTATTTGAAGAAATACAATAACAATCACCAAGCCAAATTCTTCAATGCACAATGTTTATATTCACTTTTGATTTTTTTTTAAAATACATACAATAAACACATACAATACAAATTAATAAATACATAGAGACTATAAAAATACATAGAGAAATAATGTTTTTCTTATATAAAAATCAATTGTTATATATTTTATCAAGAACCACGTGGATGGAAATCCATGTGAAAAAAGTACCTATCTAGTATCCGACCTTTAATGGCGATTAATATAAGCTACAGCGTCGAGTAGCTGGATTAAACAAGTTAAATATGAGAATTGAATCTAATTGTAAACTAGTGTTGAGTTTCAACTTTGTATTTCACCTGGATTTGGCGCGTTGAAAATAAAGAATGTATTATGTAAAAAGAATATTTTATAAATAATAACTTGTGATGAATAACTTTATTAAACCTCAAAAATTATTCCATAATGTTGAGCGATAAAACACAATAAGAAAGTAATAAGCGACCAGTACATTATTCTTAGTCACTTTGCTATATCTCATTTTGGGGCTAGTAAATTACGTCTAATATTTTACAACGTATAATATTAACTTATTTGTATCTTCACTCATTCTTGAGCTTGAATATGAATAGATTGACAATTTTTTTTAATTTATTTTAAAACTAAGGTTTTAATGTCAAATTATTGACAGAGTAAACAACTAATTGATATTTTTTTTGGTAAACTTTAACAATTCAAAAAAGTGTATTATATTAATTATATTTATAATTCGGTTTTTTTATCTTCTAACACTTTCCATTTTACCAATATACCCAGAGAAATAGATAAATAAATATTTACGGATAGTAAATATAAATGCAAAAAGCAATAACTTTGAAACTGTTTTTTTATAAGTATATTTTTATTTTATTTGTGTGTATGCATGTGAGCTTATGTATAATATTAGTTATTTTCATATATTTTAAATTATTGTGTCTCCTTCAACTCCTGACTGGCTCATTTTACTGTAAAAATAAATAAATACCTTAACGCTCAGGTCCTATCGGGGTAGCGAGTGACAATAGATCGCCAAGTTTCACGATCCTTACATATATCTTTCGCTTCTTTCAAATTCATCATTTTCTTCATACACGCTTGTCTAGGTATCCGACTACTCTGGACACTCCCCTTTTCGAGCAAATTGACTGACTTGGTGTTTGAAAGTTATCCTCGGCTTTCCTCGTAAATGTATGTCCCTTTCTAAACTGAAATGCAGAAATTATCAGACTTTGGAATGAGTTACTTCCAGACAAATCCTAAAGCTTGCATTTTCAGCATTTGGAAGTGGCATGGATCGTAGAAGAGAAAAGAACCTTCCCAGAATCAGAACTTACGAGTATGTGCGCTTTTTGATAGTAACCTATTTAAGCAAAGAACGGTAGATTGATATTCGATCCATTCGATTTGTAGATGGCTACTATAATTGAGTAAACAAGCAAATTTAGTTTGAAGGCAAAAGTTAAAGATAAGTATAGGTATTAGGTAGGTATAGTAGGGCCAGGATATACTCCCTATATTTTTTATTATCATATGAAATTCAGTCTATCCATTTTCTAAATTAATATTAGAAAAACAAGAGGTTTAAAATATACTCTCAGTCATATTTTTGTACTTAAGTACTTGTCATGTGTGTTATAAATAACAATTTATTATGTCCGAAGCGTTTTATGTTTCTAAGCATGGCGATTTCTTTTAAGGTATAATAAAATAACTTAATTTAATAAAGCCAATTTAGAGTTTTGCCCCACTTATCCATTTCGATTATTTTCAATAATATTCCTTTCTTTTTCTTCTTTCTTAATGCTATGGCCCCTTTTATTAGAATTCTGTAAATAATAAAATTTTAAAGGTTAGGTTAGGTTAAGAAGTCACGATAGCCGAGTGATTGGGTGGTCGGAATTTCGAGTCAAGAGACCCGAGTTCGATCCCCAGGTGGCAGGCTGGTACCAATGGATTTTCTAAAACCTATGTTCGAATTACATCGTTGGCTTGGACATAAGCACCACCTGTTACGTTGTCCTGAAAATATTTTCGGTGGAAGGTGGGTCGAAGGGACTTAATTGTCTAGACTAGACCTCTGTCTACCCCTGTATTGGGAATTGCGTGGAGATATTTTTTTTAATAACATTTCAAATTTGGTATTTTGCCGGTTATTAAACTGTGTGATAGTTAAAGATTAGAGCATAATAAACTCTACCTCTGTTGTAGTTAGGAATAGGTCATAAGGTCTATTTAGGTATTAAGGTCGATCGCAGGGTGTGCCTTACTACAGTGTCATAATCTTTACCTTTCGCGGCTGTAATACTCGACGGGATAATCAAATCAAAAAAATCAAACTCAACCTATTTTTGGTTTACTGCATGTCTCTGTGAAGTCAGTATAATAAAGCTGATGAAGAATGGGATTGTTAATAATGTTCATATTACATAAATGTATTTTTCTTTAATACTTTATTGTTAATATATTTTAATTTTACTTGTTTATGTAAGCCTCATTTGAAACGGCTAAATATACTACAAAAAAAAAGATAGTAGTGTTCCCAAAAAGTAAATGATATGGAATTTTTTTTGCCATGTGCTATGCAATTTATAATTACATGCCTAAACAAATATAGCCATCCAATAAATTTAAAAAGCACTGCGAAGGTGGTTACTAGTTAGAAAATGTTGTTAAGAAATTTATAAACATCAAATAAATAAGTAAATATCTTCACTCAATTTCCAATACAGGGGTAGACAGAGGTCAAGTCTAGACAATTAAGTCCCTTTGAGCCACCTTCCACCGAAGATATTTTCGAGACAACGTGAGCTCGTCGCCGTCTTTATGTCCAAGCCAACGATATTCGTACATAAGTTTTGAAAAACCCATTGGTACGAGCCTGCCACCTGGGGTCAAACTCGGGTCTCTTGACTCGAAATCACACGGCTACCGTGACTTATCAACAATAATATTAATTGTTAAACGATCGGTGCATGAATTAAATTTACACATTTTATTATTAACATTTTAATATAATTGATAGAGTGACTTTGTGTAAGACTAAATTGATATTGCTGGTTTTGACAGGTATTCAGAGACATGTATGACAGACTATGGATGCAATCTGGATTTACCAGTTAAAACCAGAGTCAAGAAAATAATTTTAATACAGTTCATGCGTTCGATTGTCGCCTCGGAACAGGACTTATTTTAAAAATATTATGTGCTAGTACTTGTTGCAGTTCGTTCAATTAAATTAAAAAATACAAATATAGATAGGGACAAAATCACATACATTGCTCCTTTTCTAATGTAAGATGCTAAAGTATTTGTGGTATGGGAATCGGAAAAACTAGGGCACCACAAACACCCAGACCCGGGAAAACTACCTACCTAGTTTAATTCCGGTCGTAATTCTAGGGTACTCTATTAACTCTACTCGACTCACATTTCACTCATTAGGGATAATTTGACAGGTGAGAAGAGTGTAACTTCGAAAAATAAAAAAAATACACATGTATATTATAATATGTTCATTGGAATATGTTTATGAATGCCAATTCAATCGTCAAACTCGGACAGTTACTCTCATCAAGACAGATAACAAAGCGTTTTGTATGTAGTTCAGATTGATATGTGGTTTATGCAATTCCGTATATAGCTTTGTCGGTAGACTACAAAACAAGCTTCTTTATTGCAAATGTAAAGATTAGGTTCACAATGGCATTGATAAGATAACGCGATCAATAGTTCAACAATTACGACCAAGTTAATTATTAGTTTATTTAGAAACAGTGTTTAATTTCCGACGATAGATAATGTCCTTTAATATAAATTTATGATCAACCAGCTTAACTAATTTACGCTTTGCTGTGGATTAATCCGATATGACTTAAATGAAGTTTCCCAACAGGTGGGTCTTAGAATGAATATGGACAAAACGAAGATTGTGTCGAATGTCCATATTGCACCTTCACCTGTATGTGTTGGGAGCTCAGTTCTTGAAGTTGTTGACCAGTATGTCTACTTGGGTCAGTTGATCAAGGCAGACAGTTCCAGCTTCAAGGACGAGGTCTTTCGACGAATCCGACTCGGCTGGGCAGCGTTCGGGAAGCTCCGGAGTGTCGTCTCGTCCAAAATACCTCAGTGCCTGAAGTCGAAAGTCTTCGATCAATGTGTGTTACCAGTGATTACTTACGGGTGCGAAACGTGGTCCCTTACTATGGGACTCATAAGAAGGCTCAAGGTCGCTCAAAGAGCTATGGAGAGGGCTATGCTCGGAGTTTCTCTACGAGATCACATTAGCAATGATGAGATCCGTAGAAGAACTAAAGTCACCGACATAGCCCAGCGGATTAGCTCCTTGAAGTGGCAGTGGGCGGGGCACATAGCACGTAGAACCGATGGCCGATGGGGCAGAAAGGTTCTGGAATGGCGGCCACGTACCGGCAAGCGCAGCGTCGGACATCCACCGACTAGATGGTCGGACGACTTGACCAAGGTCGCGGGAAGACGCTGGATGCAGGCCGCAAACAACCGGTCGTATTGGAAATCTTTAGGGGAGGCCTACATCCAGCAGTGGACTTCTTGCGGCTGATATTATGATGATGATGAATCAGATATTATTTTTTATCTATATCTTTACGCATTTCCCAATACTGCGGTAGAGAGCGGCCTACATAGGTCTTATTAAGTCTTTTAATATCCATTTTTCACCGAAGCGTGGGACGTGGGACCGGTGATGACCATATCGCTGTCTGAGTGTCCAATATACTGGTAATTGTATTGTAATTTCTAGCCAACTTTACACAAACGCATACATAATATTTAGACGAATATTTAAATTTTACATTATGCATATTCTTAACTCGAGCACAAAATTTCATATTCGTTATAAAAATGTTTGCTCTTAGCGAGAAAAGCCTGTAACTTCAAAGGTAGTATCACACACTAACTAGACTACGCGGGAGTTAAAAAAGTCATATTAACATAGGTTTACCGAAATTTCGGCATTCAATTTACCCAATTCTATTAACTTTATATTATATACATACATGAATACAAAGAATATGGCATGACTACAAAGAGTGATGTACACTATATAAAAGTTTGCCTTCTAGCGGGAAATCAAATCCGCAACACGCCGAGTCGATGGTTGGATTACTTTCAACTATCGGGTCGTATTTTAAATGTATGTAATCAATCACTGTGTTGATTGTGGACCAATTCCGAAAATTATATTTTCTTTGAAAGGTTTATTACATCGCTTTTGTTTAAAATTTCTAAGGTCTATGGATTCAATTTAGGATTTATAAAATGTAATAAAATTTTAATCATGTAATGATGTTGAGCTATTGTATGTCTAAACGGTTAGGAGTTAGGCAATAACTACAACTTTAATATATCGACTGGAGAAAAAATAAAGAAAGAAAGTTATAAAGATAGAAAGAAAGTTATAATTTACTTTTTCTACGTTCATTCTGAAGTCAGTTAATTTTTTAAAATGTTTATATTTACTCTAATGAAATAAGTATGCACTTGTAACTCTTTTTTAGCGAACAGCAATAAAAAGTAAAGCTATTTCATTCATATATTCCCGGCAATGTTTATTTGGCACGGATCCAGAAATTCTTGTTTCTATGTTTAAATTTGATTCCGCTAAGTTAAATAAAAGCAAATGAAAGCCTTCTAATTCTGAAAATAAGCCTTCACTACAATTGCCTTGTAGTGAAGGCTTAAGATAATATTACATAAACTAACTAAGGTAAATGTCGGAATGTAATAATGAACATGATACTACTTGCGATCTACTCAGCCTAGAATGGGTAGCAATACAGATGAACCCACTTTTTTTTCTGTCTTAACGTTTTGTCGTAGATATCTAAAATAGCAGCCTTAAGCGTCAAGCAAATTATATGAAGATTAGATACAATTATGAGTTTTTCCGTTCTTTGGCAGAAGCCTTGTGAAAATAAGTTTGATAGTTTTTGAGTGTCTTACCTTTAGATATACACAGAAAACCCATTTTTTTGAGGGTTTAGTGCGACAGATAGACAAAATATGTACTCTTCTACAATCTTATATTAGCAAGAGAGATATCATTATTAATTACTATGTTTTCAGTCTCTGAATTTCCCCAGGGAGAACAGAATCATATCACGAATGATAATCTTTATTATTTATTCTTTAATGAACCTTAAAAAACAGCTATGGAACATAAGGCAGACTTAATGCTATGCTATGCTATATATAATAGGTTGGGAAAAAAATTATTTCGCATTTTTTAAGAAATTCGGGTCATTTTTTAATATAGTTTATTTGCATTTAATTAAAGTATGTAGGTACATTTTGGTCGAACTTTTGCAATCTTGTAAGTAGGGACATGATCCCATTGCTATAGAAATTTTGAGGCTTCTGATCAAAATACCGGGACAATTGGTTTTAGCAGTCCTCTCGTGATGTTAACCTGACACTGTCTAAAGAATTCTGAAAAGACCAAAACAGGGGGAAATCTGATCTGCAAGGCGATCTAATATACGGCGGGTGTAATAACACCTCCCAGTCCAGCTCTCTTAATTTTTGCTGAGTGACTAAATATGTGTGAGGGCTCGTTATCATAATGAAAAACCATACCCTTTCTGTTGATGAATGTTGGACGCTTTCACTCAAATTCTTACTTTGATCTCATCATTCGTTTGCAGTAAAGTTCAGAATCGATGGTTCTGCCTTGTGGTAACAGCTCATAATGAATAATGCCCTTCCAATCCCCCCACGCATACAGCATCACCTTGCATAGCGAAATAGTATAGCCAAAGATATTTTATTACAAATTCATATTTACTATTATGCGAAAAGACTTCTCCAACCTATTATATATAAAAGTTGTTATTGAAAAAATTACTTCGCAACCCTACGCATGCAAATATAAAAAGGTATATGTTACCTGGTCCGAAGAGAAGGAGAGCGCTCATCGTAGAGTCTACTCGCTTGATAATGCCTTGTTTTGAGGCGAAACACGTGTCGCCTTTTCGGTGGTGGTATATGTTACCTGGTTTGAGTGTAGTGGTGGTGGTGGTACATACAGTGGAATTAGTGCATGCATCTATGGGAGGGAGGGTGGTGCTCATCTTCTCTTCGGATCAGGTAACATATACCTTTTAATATTTGCAAGTGGAGGGTTGCGAAGTAATTTTTCCAATAACAACTTGACAATGAATTTCCGTAAAGTAACGCCTGAGTCAATTAACTATATTAAACATACACATACATATATACATATACTCATACATTTTTAGAAATATATATAAATAAAATTTATACATAAGTTTAGTTTTGTACATAAGTTTTAGAAAAACCCATTGGTACGGCCACTTGAGGATCGATCTCTGGTCTCTTTACTCGAAATTCCGACTACCCAGCCACTCGGCTATCGTGACTAACAAATATAATGCAGACAATATTATATAAAATGATGCGACTCAGTGTAACAATTTCAGAAGATGTGTGCTTGCGGGTTGTCTCAATTTTTCAGGTAGCTCATTCCACAGTCGCGCGGCTTAAACAGCAAAAGATGAAGGAGCGAAACCTGATCGATGAATTGGAATAAAGTGTCCGAGGCTCCGAGGATCGGAGCTGTCGCGCAGAAATTGAAGTTTACGTTTCAAATAATCCGGATAGTGATTATTATAAAGAATAGAAAAAAACGGTGGAAAGCATCGTGACTTGTCGTCGTTGGCCAATGGGAAGCCAGCTGAGAACGGAAAAACGATATGATGATCAAACTTGCGATGACAGACTATGAAGCGGATACAATTGTTAACGAGATGTTTCAGCTTGTCTAAGTGAACTTCATCAAGATCAGGATAACACACATCAGCATAATCGATGATGGGTAAGAAAAAAGAGATTGTACCAGAGTTGTCTTTACCTTGACGGGGAGAAAGTTACGAAGGCGATTGAGTACATTCAAGTTGCCGATAACTAACCTACTAATGCTTTTCATTTGTGTTGGCCAACTCAAAGTTGTGTCAAAGTAAACACCCAAATTTTTGACAAAGTTTCAATAAGGAGTTATGGCACCGTCAAGCATGATAGGTAAAACACAGCTATCGCTTAGTTTAGGCAAATGTTGAGCACTTCCAATTATTATTGCTTGACATTTAATTGATTCACTTGAATGCCAAATCTGCGAGACTACTCGATTAGATTAGCCAGGCCCAAATTCAATTTTTCTATAGTGCTGTTGATTACATTTACTATAGTTTGAATATATACTTGTAAGTCATCGTTATATAAATATTAGTGGAGATAATATTCCACCCTGTGGCACGTCAGAAAAGAGCTTACACCTATCGGATACATTATGACTACTTATGTATGACTACTTATATATATACTAACAGCTTGTTGACGCTCACAAAGGTAAGAAGAAAACCAGGAGGGGAAAAATTATTGATGGAGAATGGCAAGGTGGATATCGTGGTTAACCAAAATGAAAGCATTAGTAAAATCAATTAAAACTAGTATCGTGACCTTTTTATCCTCCATATCTTCTAGAATATCCTCTGAGACTTTAAGAAGTGCGGTGTTTGTGTTATGTGCAAGACTAAAACCGAACTGAAATTCAGTAAGCAAAGCATTTTTAAAAATGAGTTCTAAAAACCTAAAGTTTGTGGGTGAACTATAGACTCCATAAGTTTTGATAAAAAAAGGTAAAATAGACATTGGTCTATAGTTGTTAAGTTGTGTGGGGTTCGCTACGTTAGGAAGAGGGATTACATAAGCTTTACGACATTCTGAAGGGAAAACCCCAGACGACAGAGATAAATTGATAATATGACCAATGACTGGGAGTACATGTTCGATAACCAAAAAGATTTTACGACTCACATTATGACAGCCCATGGCCATAGATTTGATAGGTATGAAAGTTTTATGAACTTCGTTAACAGAGACAAGCGAAAAAGAAAAAGTTGTATGCAGAGGTTTGGCCAAGGAATTAATTTCTGAAATCGTTTGAAACTTAACAGTAGGTGAGAGTGAAGAACCAGAAGAAAAATGACAGTTTACATTATTGATAGGAAAAGAAATGTTATGGTCACTTACACTACGATAATCTTTAATGTTTATTAAAAGAATAAATGAAGTATTTAAGAGTACATTTAGCCATTCTATCCTACTGATGTGGTATTATTTTAAATGGAAGATACACAATAAAATACACAAATTTGGTAAAAGGAATTCTTCGCAAATTAAATTATAATATTATCCTGAACATTTCTCGTGTTGTAATAGTTTTCTTTCTCTATATCTCCGGTCTTATAGAAGTACGCGGTTCATTTAAGGTCTAAAAAATCGCGATGTAACGAGCTCTTTCATATAAACTTTAATTTAGGGTTGAGTTGGAAGGAAGAGGTGTGAACATCTAATTTGAGTCTCAAAGAGGCAGCACAACCAGGTTTCTCAAGAAGTATTAAAAACTAATCAAAATGTGAAACACAGTTCACGCACAGTGGCTATGAATATTACAATACAAATACTACTATATTACAATACTAATATTTATCAAACATGTAGAAATAGCTTATTTTATCTTTAATTAAGCAGTTTATACATATAAAGTGTATAAGTGTCATTAAGATGTATTTAGGTGTAATTAATTTATTAAATTATTAAATTTTTAACAGGTACAAAATGGCAGTAGACTTCTCTTAAGTAGAGTCAGACTTTTATAGGCAAAGTACTAAATAAACGTACAGTCGCATTTATATTATTAGCTAGGATGTAATGTCAACCCTTAAGCTTAGTATGTTACTCAAAAAATATTCTATATACATTATCTAGCTAATAAATTTTCATTTACTTTAATAAACTATTTTCGGCCAGCACTAAATAAGTTTCGTATTTCAAAAGCAATATTTCACATGATCCGCTTTCAATAACCGCAAATTATGATTGGGCAACGATAACAGACAACGTTATTAGCCATAAGCTTTCATTAATTCCTACGTACCCTGCAGAAAACTATTAATTGTAAATAACGATTGACTAGTATTACTAAGAAACAACATCATAATTGCGATCGTACTAAAATCTCTACTTCTAAAATAGCATTATTAAATATTGTTTTACTTAAGTATAAGTTTAAGTATAATTTCATATTTTTTTCATTTTCACGCATTTTTCTATACAGTCAGAGGTGTAGACAAATTCTGTTCGTACGACCCATATTTCGAACGTCATTGCAGATTACACATTCAAACAATTCTGAAGTAAAATTACACAAGTTCTATGTTCTATAGTCTAGCTCCCATAAGTGTTAGCTCAAACCAGCTTTCCTTCAACTTAGTTGACAGGCGTCTACGATTTCACGTTAATGAATATATTATTATCATACCTACACGCATAATCACTGATAGGATAGCTAGAGAGAACAGATCCCTAAGTGTCCACTGTAGTTACATACCACTTTCGCTACTCTCAAATTCATAATATACAATAAGTATACTCGAGCAATTTCCTTACTTGGTCTTACAAAGTTTTTCGCTACATATTTCATTCAGTTTTGGATTGATTTTTTTTAAATAATAAATACATACAAAGATCAATATCATAATCAAATGGACAATATCACATACATTTCTCTGATCTTAAAGTTTCTCTGATCTTTAAGCTTAAGAATTTGTGTTATGGAATCAAAAACGATGAAGGTACCACAAACATCTTGTCCGGAGGAAATGTAGAAAAAGTGTATTCTACAATTATTCTCCACGGAAATCGATAAAAAAGATTTCATGAATTCTTTAAATTTATAGATTCGCCAGAATATCATAGAGCGAGACCGGTACTTGAATTTTTGCGATGGTCAAGGAAAATCTTTTGAAAAACTAACGTCAACTAGGAACCCATCAAACACACTTACGTATTTGTATTGGATATAAAAGCGGCCCTAAATTTATTGAAAAGGTATTTTGTTTACCTTTGCGAATTTAATGTTATGCAATGTCGTGCCACTAGAATGATTGTAAAAAACGACTGAATTGAATAGAACTTCTATGAATGAAATATAAAACTTAAGTAAAGTTCGTATACTAATTTTTTATATTTTTTTTTATAAATTCCTTTTTGTAGGTGTATTTATTAGATTTTCTCGTCTTGTTGGGTTTTTATACACATAAAAATAAAAATACATAAAATAAAATAAATAAAGTATTATAAAATATTACCGTACTAGATCCTAATACATAAAAATAATAAACAAATATTAAGACCCAACCAGACGGAAGCCGTCGACAGGGGAGACCAAACGGCCGAGGGTTGGAGCGACAGGCAGAGAAACCGGCGGACAATGCGGGTACCGCTTTCTGCATTTGAGTTATATTATTCCCTTTGTATTATTATTATTATTAGCCACGGTAGCCGAGTGGTTGGGTGATCGGAATTTTGAGTCAAAAGACCCGAGTTCGATTCCCAGGTGGACGGCACGGTGGGTGTTTTCAAAAACTTTTATACGATTATATCGTTGGCTTGGACATAAAGACGGCGACGGGCTCTCCACCTGTCACATTGTCCCGAAAACATCTTCGCTTTGAAAACTGCTTTTGAAACCACTACTACGACTACGTTTTTTACTGATGATGAAAAGTAAATCACCTGCAAGAGTAAAAATATCTGGAACAAAAGGTTCAAACGTGAATATTCTAGCGATTGGAAGAACACCGTTGATTATCAGCTTTTACTCCTGGGAAAAATCGATCCCAACTATCATAATAAACAGATAATGAGGCTCACGCAAGAAATTAAGAAAAGTCGACTTGGATTGTTCGACATGTTTTTAAATAATGACAACGCCAGACTAGTTACTAGACTATAACTATAATTTGTTATTATATTAATTTTATGAGAATAATCCTTTAAATTTTATATGTCATCCAATTCTTGTAACCATTTCATCTTTAGGGCCTTTAGCCGATGCGATTACCTCCTTAGATTGATGTCATTTTAAACAAAATTGTACCTTAAAATATTTTCACGCGATTCCCAATACCGGGGTAGACAGAGGTCTCGACAATTAAGTCTTTTCGAACCACCTTCCGCCGAAACATTTTTGGGACAACGTGACAGATGGTGAGCCCGTCCATACATACGTTTTAAATAAACCCATTGGTACGTGGACCCGAAATCGGGTCACGAGACTCGAATTCCGATCACCCAACCACTCGGCTATCATGACTACTCTACGTGAAACAATTTTTTGTAAATAGAAACAATAATAAATAACAAACAAAGATGCATCTGAAACCTTATAAAACTTAACCTTAAAATAACTATAACCCGAAGGCATATTGGATACGTAGGAGTGTAAACATGAAGTGTTTGATGAAGCTTGTTCTATTGACTACTGTACAAAACCTTCACACTTCCGGGAAATGAAGTAACTAGAACATAATATATCCTGTAAACTGTAATTAAAGTGGGTATACTGAGAGGCTGATTAATTATGTATTTAAGGGTGATATATGAAAGTGGTTTATGCAGAGATTTATTATATAACTATACTTTTATTTACATTTTACTGCCTACAGCTGATTAAAAAATGGTTGTGTGGCTACGTGCAGTTTGGAACAATTTTAAGTTAGTTACTACTTGTACTTGTAGGTGGCTTAGACAAAGTTTATGGGGAGATTATGACTACAGTATAAATATGCAATAAAATTAATATACAGTTACGACTTATATTTATTCAACTTACCTTTGTGGGATGAGGTGTAATTATTTAAGGACATGTTATGTATAAGTAGTCCCCTAAGGCCATTGAAAGTTACTCTGAATTAGTTTATACCTGAGTAAAGAGCACTTTAGTTGATAATGAACTTTTATTACGATAAGACTAGAGATTAATAGGATAATTATGGACTAATGTTACGTAACTGTAAAAACATAGAGATTTGCCATAACCGCCGTACGCTTGAAAAGCGATTGGCGAATACAGTATCAAGCGCTTCCGAACAATGACGCTGTTAATTTTATAAACCGTTTTGTATTGTATTCACATGCATTGTAAAGATTATCAGTAGAACATCTTAGCCACATAAAGTACATACATTTTAATACTAATCATCACGATATGGAGATCCCGTTATAATTTTTCCGAATCCTTAAATTAAATGAAATAGAGTCGAATAATAACTGACAAGGACGTGAAAGATACATCCGTGGGTTATCAAATAAACAACGGAGGATGGGTAAGCGTAAGTTATAGCCGATGTAAAAGCGAACATTAATTTTAAATCAGAACACCAACCGCCAGTTACTCTAACGTAACGTTTACGGCTTAATAAAACTTCCTTCAAACAAAATATATATTGTTGCCAACTAGGCTATGTTCGGCTACTACTTAGTTTAGTCTTGTATGAATACATTGTTATTGAGATACAATTATTTTTGATTTTTTAAATAATACTACTAGCAATTATTGTTAATAAAAAATATTGTTGGTCCCCAGTTGAATCTGTTGTCAATCTTGAGCCCTAGGTACATGTGTTGGTCTACCAGTTCCAACTCCGGACACGCGCAACATATGGCACACGTGGAGAAAGCAGAGTGGAGACAGGCGGGGCTATGAGTCTTTATAACTGGCTGTGTCTCTGTCTTATTATGTGATGAGTGCAAGTGAATTACTTTTGTTTTTTGTTTACTAATTTTATTTATTTATTTATTTATTTATAAATTTACACACAAAATGATGTTTATAAAAAAGAAACAAAGAGTTTGCAAGGGTACAGCTTATTCCAAAAAATGAAATATCTTCCAGCAGACCCACATAGGAAAACTGATATAACAGGCAAACTTATTGCGTACGCATAATATACACATATACATATACATACAGACAAATACTCATACATACATATACCCACATATACATATATACATATATAATATTTATAATATAAAGCATAAATAGATACACAATTCATTACATTAAGATAATGCCAAATAGTGTATAGTGCTTATATCATGTGACCATTTACAAATTAAGTTATAATTCTCCTGTAGCATAATTTGCGCTTCCGAGACTTCCCTGTGTGCAACCAGGATGCAGGTGTCATCAGCGAACTGGTATACGGAACCCTTGGTTATAATGTTTAACATATCGGTTACATACAACAAGTATTCAGTCGGACCAATTATAGAGTCCTGTGCAGTACCTTCAGTGGTAAAATTTTTTTACTATATGTATTTGCAATTTGTACCGTAGTGAATCGGTTTTTGTGTTTTTATAGGTTCCAGCAAATGTCCTTGTATACCATTTCATGATAATTTGTCGTGCAATATTGAATATTCTAACATATTAAAAGCGCTGGAACAATCTATAAATGAGGCAATCACATGCATTTTATTATTTAAATAACTATTAATTTCGTCGGTAAATTTATAAAGAACTTGTCTTGTACTTTTTTGTTTTTGGCAATGATAATGATAATGGTTACTTAAAATTGAATAATTAGTAAATATTAGCAATGCCAAATAACGTTACTAGCATTTGTGTTCCAAATAGGCTGCTTACAAGAATAGCTGAATGGTGGACCTGAACCTGCGACGTTACGTTTTATCGTCCGCATACTTCGCCAATCAGCTGTTGACGCTTAAACGTAATTCATTAAGTCTGTTAATGAACTAAATGGAATTTCATTAACTCGCGGGAGCAAACCTGAAAAGTGGTCGATGAATTGATTGATTGATTGAGGTTATTGTGTTCTTTACGCAAGAGTTTTTTTGCATATTTTGTGCCGCAATGTGCTCACGGGAACAGCAAATATTTTTATCTAACATGTTTATAATTTTTGTCCTGAGGTGTAATAGTCTATAATAAAGTATATCTCATTTATTTAATTCACTAATCGTATATTATTGCTATGGTGACCAATGTTGTTGACTACTTGTAAGTATTGAGTACTTATAAGTTTATTATCATATTTCAATCAAAGGTTGAACTATAGTTGTGCGTGTCAGGGTTAAATTATTATAATCTATCATGATCATTGCATTTTTCGATTTATAAAAAGAATATTTAAGTTTAGATAGTTGTTATCATTAAAATATTTATTACAAAATAATGTTACATCGATACTTAAAAAATTACAGACTCTACAAGGGATACAAAAACCCGCGTTAATAATTATTTATATTTAATTATTATTATTAATTCATACTAGTTACTCCTTAAGATATAGTCACATAATCTCAAAGACACGCACAAATACAGTAGCACTACTTTGTGTCTTCTTAAAAATATACAAAAATTACGAGTCAAAGTGAAGTATATATTTATGCAATCATTATTTGCATAAATATCTACTTCAAGTTACAATTTTAATATATTTCGTAATTATCACAATAATTTTGTTTTGTAAGTAGAAATAATACAAAAAATATTATAAGTATTTTATTATTATGCAACGTAATTTAGTTTTCATTATAATCTGTGCGCTCTCATAATTTTGGTTAACCGTGATCATAACAAACGTCACAATAATAGCATGTTTGAACGTGTAGAATTAAACAACGTCTGAAATGTATTCTCTCTCAAACAATAACACCTGTCAAGACACATTATATCAAAGTATTAAAGTTGAAATTTTCTGCTTTAATCATTTTAAATTTGAATTGAAATTTCAACGTAGTTTGTAAAATACATCTAAATTAAAGGTGTTTTATTCATATACATATCAAGGACGATAAATATATAGATAGAATACCTCATGAGGACACTCATATCACTCAAACGGGTTTGAGAGGATAGTAACAGAGTCGTAGATAGTAATTTTCAAAAGTGTTTTCTCTTATAATATATGTTAATTCAATGTTATATGTATGCCAAATTACATTTAAAGTTGATTTAGTCTACACGTACGTGATAGTAACAAAGATCTAAATATCAACAAAGTTTCATATTTAGAAAATCTGTATGATATTAATATTTCAAATGCAAAACTACTTGTTTGCAGGATTTTCACGATTGAACGTATAACTAAATTTATGACGATAAATGTCGATGAATGCTAATGTAGAGTAGCTTTGTATTTTACGACGGTTAAAACGCACGCAAACTATGATGTGGTTCACTGCTTCTTCTACCAATAAAAGTACTTGCAATGAATTTAGTTTAAAAAAGGGGTTGGAAAATGAATAGTGTTCAGCAGACATACGAGTAAGTGTTGAAATATAATTGCAACTTCTGATCATTGCGAAAAGCAGTTTTGACTCTTTTGGGGTTATCTTTACTCTACCTACTCTAGCAGACGCGTTGCCGGCCTTTTAGAAAGGTATAGACTCTTTTCTTGAAGGTCCCTAAGTCGTATCGGTCTGGAAAAACCGCTAACGGCAGCACATTCCATAAAGTGCAAGTGCGTAGCGAAAAACGCACTGTGGTGGAATGCAAGATGATGTTAATGGCATCAAGATGATGTTAATGGAATTTTTGACTATGCCGTAAGGTACGATGGTAAAATTCAGCGGCTGGGATTAATCCGAACAATTCCTCGGAGTACTCCCCGTAGTACATGTTGTAAAAAGTCAGAGGAGTGCTCTCAAAATGGGGTGACACGAAGAAGGATTTCTTTTTAGCGTTAAACGCGCAAACTTGTGTCTTTTCAGGGTTGAACTGGACTAAATTTAGTAAGTCCGAGATCTTGTCTAACACAATCACGACATCAGAACACAAGTTTGTTTCGGTACTCGTCAACGTGATCCCGAGAAATATTGCCACGGCCGGGGTATAGGGTATCACCAGTGCTGTCGTCTGCAAAACAATGAATGTTACTTATTTGTAACAAATCATTGATATGCAGAAGAAACAGGGTTGGCGATAGCACCCAGCTTAGTGGGACACCAGTATTAACAGACTTGGAGTTCGAGCATGCACCGTCAACTACGATCTGACTTTGATGCTCCGGTCTGTAAGAAAACTACTGACCCAATTGCAAAATTTGAAAACAAAAAATCTCATCTTCTTCTGCATAGCTAAAGATGTATGAAGTCTGACGTTATTATGATTTAAAACGAATGATTTAACACATATTCGCGTTGAACTCATTTTATTTTTGTCTGCAATAATTTGTTTATAAAATGTACTATCGCCTAACACTTTTGTTTTTAACAACACCTCGACTTGATTAACAACACACGATTGTTTTTAAAATGGAATCAATCTCAGAAGGTAACCGCATCGGTTGAAGGATAAGGTTAAAATAACAAACACCTGGGCCCTAAAGAAAAATATTTAAAATTTATAACATTGTTTTTTTTTTTATTTATAAAATTACTCTTATTATCTTAACAATAACAAATTGTAGTTATAGTTTAGCAACGAATATTATTGAAAAGTAAAACGAATAGGGTTTTAGAAACCTCCTTTAGAAGTAGTATAAATATTGAAAATATCACTCGATCCAACTGTATCCAGCTGAATAGATATACGAGTATCCTTACAATGTGCAGTGAAAAGAAGTTGAATTTCAAAGAAATATTTCTCAGCATTATTTGTAAGGTGAGTTAACGCAAGAAAATCCTTCAACATTAAACTGTTAGTTTATTTTCTCATGTCAGGTTGATTATTAGTGTAGTAGCAGTAAATAATAAATAGCAAAGAAATTCACGCCATTACAAACAATGGGGTAGCAGAGGTTTAGACGTTAGAAGCCATTTCGACCCAACTTCCATCGAAGACTATGTTTGGGACAACATGACAATGACGAGCCTGTCACCGTCTGTGTCAAAGAATTTAAATATAAAAAAATATTGTGAGACTTCCTTACGAGGGAGATATATGCATGCACTTTGATTTTTAAGAAATATTTTAAGATAAACAGTTCCACTATACATTATTTTCGGTTATTAATCGTATTTTGTATACTATTATCTCCTATTATCTAAGTTTTATGTTATATAGCCTTTGTTTTCCTTTAGGTAAATATACCTAAAGGAAAACAAAGGCTATATAACCTAATATTAAAAGAACTTTTAAAATATGACTGGTAGTTCCACAGCTAAACTATTACAATATAACGAACAAAACTAGAAATAAAGTTATACTATTCCCAATATTATTTACGCATAGATATATTTATTTACACATTAAGCGCATAGCTTTATTTATTCAACAACATTTGAACATAAATCGCTTATTGGAGGTGTTAACTCTGGTGTTTCATTTAGGAAATATAGCCAAGGTTTAGCTTTATTGGATGGCTATGTTAGTATCGTTTGCGTCTCGTTATACAAACCTACAGATTAAGGCAACGTTTTAAGTTGCAACTCTGAGGGACATTTGTGAAGTAAAGTTTAGAATAAGCTATGGTAATGATTTGTACTGACTTATTCACTGTATTTGATATCACGTAAGGTAACATAAACAAGAACATCGTTATTTCTAATCAATCAAAGGTGATAACGGGTAAATGAGATGTGAAAGTTATGCATTGCATTATTACGTATTCGGACCACGTCCCAATACAATGACATGAATAAATTGTACTGCTAATATACAAAATACAGTTACAAATAAAGGTTTATACTTTACACTTGTGAGAAGTCGCATGTAATGAAACTCCATTATAAGGTAATTATTACTATTTTTAATATTTTTAGTAGTGATCTTCATTCCGATTTGATCCGCATCGGGAAAATTTATTTTGGAACAATCAAATGTAAACCTTCACTCGATTTTCGTTTCGAGATTCGTTATGTCTTTCTTACTCTTCGCCTCAAAAATAATTGCATCATCCTTGACTGTGATTGATAACGGATAGTAACGACCAGCTGATGCAGTAAAATGTAATAACCTAATTTAAAAATATTCTCAGTATTGTCATCATAAATTCTTTGATCCATCATACTGAATTTAATAATGTTTTATAATTCGAGTAAGAAATTCAATTGCATATTTAGATAGCAACTTTCAATATAAATTGATAAATTTATCAAGAAATTTGCAAATAAATTGTACGAAAATCAATACTTATATCTAAATACAAAATTCGAGGTTAAAGACTGAATGGCTTCATTCGACCGAAATTCTGTTCATTCATGTATGCTTAATCATTCCATTATGAGACTAAACTCCTTGAAAAGAATTGCTACCATATCCCATCAATAATAAAATATAATGAATATATAATAACATTCGTCATTGGGTCCCTGTGTATTGATAATTGGATCATCATAGTATCCATGTGTAGGTTACAAGTATTCATATATAGGTACTCATTACCATCGGGATTTAAATCCATAACCCCGACCTATGAAGGCGGAGTTACTGCCTACTCGTATTACAAATAATATTAAAACTACCGACGACCTGATAGCTTAGTTGGAAGTGACCCTGCTTTCAATGTTATTTTTACTGTTTGTTTTGTTTTCAATGTTTGTACTGGAGTCATGGATTTTTATACGTATGTATGAATATTTATCTACATGAAAAATATATCTGTAAGTTTATTATATCGTTCGCTTGGGCGCTAAGACAGTGATAGTCTTACCATCGGTCACGTTGTCCCTAATAACTAGTCGCCTAAAAAATTACCAGCGTAATGACCAAATTGTCTAGACCTCTATCTACCTAAGTTCTGAGAAAATGTGTGAAGATGAAAAACAAAGTAGATTTGTAAGGTACCTCAGAAAAGGATATTTTGTATTGCATAGTAGGTAACAAATTCTTTACAATCCGAGATATTATTTCTTTTTCATAAGTGCTGGAAATGCACAATAATGGTACGAAGTTAAGCTACATAAAATAAATCTACTGTGCTGTACTAATGGACTACGGTTCTCATTAGTTCCGAACAGTGGACGCGTCGTCCTGGAAGGAAATTATTTATTCACACACCTTCCCCCTTACGTATTCTATATGTGGAATATTTTAGCAATTGTGTGTGTGAAGTGTAGCTATATGTGGAATACCTTGCGTTGTATTGAATTATCCTACAAAGTAAACTGAATGATAATGGTGAATATAGATTCCATAGAGAAATATTAAGCTTTAGAAAATTTCAAAAGGAAGTGAAGATCAGACCCTCTTGTCTGGATAACAAAGGTTGTTCTTGTAAGGGGGGATTTGCCACAATCTCCGCGCTTGGTTAGCAGATAAGCGATCGCGGTACCTGCCGGCTTTTATCATAGATACTGCCCGTCACCGATTTGCTGAATTTTGGTCTGGTATTATTAGAGATGGTTATCTTGTCATCTGTCGGTAGCCAATGGCATTTCCCGTAGTTCGCCCTTTACCAACAGCACGCATAGGTAAATTGTGCGTACAATAATGTAATCCTAAAGTGAATACGTCTTTTTTTTTCTTGAATTTGTAATATTTAATTATACAAAATACTGTCTGTTATTATGTAAGTTACAAAATCTGGAATGCGTGTTACGTAACAGGAGACACAAATAATTTTAAGACTTATTATTTTTACAACTAATTGTTATTACATATTTTTTGCTATTTTGTTCGTGTGTATTTTTTATCCTTTGTAAATTATGACAATGTGCAAAATGAGATGAATAATAAACAGAGTTATAATACAAACAACAATGTACTCAAGTAAACTAAAATTACATTAAATTCTATTCAAATATTAACATGAACAACCTATTTTCAACAAGCAGGTTGTTGGGTATAAACACTGAAAGTTTTGCGCTCCTGGACCGGTCGCTCGTTAATATTTGAATTTGAAAATCAACACCTTTGTATTATGTATGTATATACTTTATTGTACACCACAATAAACATGACAAAAATAAAATTAAAACCTTTGTGTTAAAATAAATTTTATGGAAATACTTGTTCAGTTTAAAAGCATCCTGGCAATTTCTGTATGTGATAAATTGCACAAATAAGCTAAATAAAATAAATAAATATCTTTATGCAATTCCCAATACAGGGGTAGACAGGGTCTAGTCTAAACAATTAAGTCCCTTTGACCCACCATCGAGCGAAGATATTATCGAGACAACGTGACAGGTGGTGAGCCCGTCGCCGTCTTTATGTCCAAGCCAACGTTGTAATTCGTACATAAGTTTTTAAAAAACCCATTGCTACGAGCCTGTCACCTGGGGATCGAATTCGGGTCTTTTGACTCGAAATTCCGACCACCCAACCACTGGGCTATCGTGACTTTTTTTACACAAATTAGCTAATTCATCAAAACGTAAAAAAAAGGGTTTAAGTCGCATTGTGCCCAGAGTTATTGTCCTAGCATGTAGATGTATGATTTTCAGCATTTTTATTTGGTCCCAACATTAATTGGTTGGTTCTATATTTTCCTTTATGAGGAAGATCACAGTAACTCAGCAAACTAAGCTCGGAGTTTTCTGGGTGATTCACTTTGAAGTATTCGAAACCTAAAAAGTAAAAGTTATTTTAAAGTTATTCTAAAATAATGTTAAACAATTAAAAAAGTACAATATGTATTACATACTGAAAAATTAACAAAACTACAGCTCAATAAATGTTTTATAAAATATCATATCATATACCAATACAAGGTGTCTCTCATAACAAAATTCAAGGTTATAACATATATTTTTATTTCATTTATTTATTTTCTTCAAGTTAAACAAATTATTAAAGATGTTTTATGGATGGGGCATCCTCTTTATATGTATAATTATACAAAAATAAAGCTACTAAAGCTTAAATAAGGTTAGTCTGTACCTCAGCATCCACCTATAAGTTTTATTTTAAACGAATCTAATACAACAACTCCTATTATATACAACAAAAGGAAAACAACCATAAATAAAATAAAATAGTAATATATCATATATTATTATAAAATAACTAAAAAGTCACGATAGCCGAGTGGTTGGGTGGTCAGAATTTCGAGTCGGGAGACCTGAGTTCGATTCCCAGTTGGCAGGCTCGTACCAATGGGTTTTTCAAAAAAACCTATGGACGAATTATGTCGATGGCTTGGACATAAAGACGGCGACGGGCTTACCACCTGTCACGTTGTCCCGAAAATATCTTCGGAGGAAGGTGGGTCATTGGGTTTTAATTGTCTAGACTAGACCTCTGTCTGCCCCTGTATTGGGATTTTGTGTGAAGACATTAATTTATTTATTTATAAAATAACTACATACTGTAGAATACGTGAACCCCTCCGAAGTAAAATAAAAACAAATACTCGTATATGTATGTCTGTAGAAGAATTTTGCAATACTGTAAAGAGACGATGTGTGATGTGGAAGTGTCGAAGGTAATAAGAAAGCAATTTTAAACATTGATTAAAGTAATATTTTAAGTATGTTATTCTATTTATAAGTGATTAATAATTAATAAAAATAAATTAGTAATTAAGATCTCAGTATGCTCGTATCATAACTTACGTAGAAATTAAACGATTTTTATTTTTACAATTAGCTCTATTAAGATTTAAATCTCTTAATCTGTTTATTCATTGATTTCATTATAAATGTACCTCACATTTATAATGAAATCAATGAATGGAAACAATAATATTTTTAATAAATGCTTTAGGTTATCTTGCAAAACCTGCTACTTTACGTTTCCTTTAATAGCTGTAGTCAAATATTAGTTCATTGTGCTGTTTTAATATGATACTTAATATAAATAACTTTCTTAATGAAAGAACCTCACAGTTTTCGTGAAACAAGGATGTTGCATATGAAAATGAACTAAAAGTTGAAAGTTTTAAATTGTACGTTTCATTACATTGGTTTTAGAAGCACCTTCCAATGAAACCAATGATACCACAGTGAGACTGACACAACGTTAGATACATTTGTTTTAGATATTTAGATAGTACGTCATGATAGCCGAGTCGGAGAGATAGGTGGTCGGAATTTCGAGTCTAGAAACCCGAGTTAGATTCCCAGGTGACAGGCTCGTACCAATGGTTTATTTTTCAAAAACATATGAACGAATTATATCGTTGGCTTGGATATTGAGACGGCGAGGGGCTCACCATCAGTCACGTTGTCCCAAAAATATCTTCGGTGGAAGGTGGGTCAAAGGGACCTAATTGTCTGGACTAGACATCTGTCTGCCCCAGTATTGGGAATGGCTTGAAGATATTTATTTATTTTTATTATTATTCAATATACTGAATTGAAAGTATATTAAAAATATTTCAAATCTGATAAAGGTTATAAAAGATTCATACTTCATTTTGTGCTTTCCGTTTTGATCAAACATTGTTATCGTGGAAACGTATATCGAATGATTTCATTAAATATTAACCGTATCACTGGGGTTTTTTTCTTTACATTCTTACGTACAGTGGAGCTCTTCCATTTAAATAAACATGTAAATTATACCTCCTATAAAGAAAAGTTACTTCATAAAAACCTTTATTATTATTATTTATCTTCACGCACCCCTTCCCTACTTCTTTCGCTTCTTTCAGATTCATAATCTTCTTCATACATGCACGTCTAGGTATCCGAGTACTCTTGACCCTCCTCTCTTCGAGCAATTTGCTCACATGGTCTTCGAAAATTAGTCTCGGTCTACCTCGACACCTTTTAATATTAACTTTCGCGCTATATATTTTCTTCACCATCCGGCCTTCACTCATTCGCTCAACGTGCCCAAACCATCGAAGCACGCCCTTAACCATTTTTGAGACAAGGTCATCTTTCAAACCTGCCATATTGCGAATCTCTTCGTTTCGCTTTCGGTCGGCCATGGTAAGGCCGCACATTTTACGAAGAGATCGCATCTCCACTGCATTCAACCTGCTTTTATGCTTCCTCCGGCATACCCAGGTTTCGCTGCCATATAACAAATTCGGTACCAACACTGCGTTATGTATTGCAAGGCGTGCACTTTTCACAAAGCCTTGCCTTTTGACTAACGCAGTCAGGGCACCATTGACTTTGTTCCCGGCAGCGACACGCCTGTCCATATCTAAATCACATCTTCCATCCCGGCTAAACGCACTCCCCAAGTATACAATTTCATTCACCTGGTCTAGACATTCCTGATTTACCCAAATTTCGTACTTCGTTCTTTCTTCGTCCCTTTCAAATACTCCCTTTAAAAAATAGTCCCTTTAAAAAAACTTATGTACTACTTATATCGTTGGCTTGGAAATAAAGACGGCGACGGCTTCACCACCACGTTGTCCCAAAAACACCTTCGGTGAAACGGACTTAATTGTCTAGACTAGACCTCTGTCTATCACTGCAGTGGGAATTGTGTGAAGATATTTATATATAATATATTCGCGCCTTGTATTTTCATCTCCATTCGCTCTTGATTTTTTTTTATAGAAAAGGGAGGCAAACGAGCAGGTGGCTCACGTGATGGTAAGTGATTACCGCCGCCCATGAACACCCGCAATACCAGAGGCTTAGCAGATGTATTGCCTCCCTTAGAGTGCTCCCCTCCCCCAGAATTGGGGGAGGGGGGTGTGTGGGCCACCGGTTACCTGCACTCACCAGACGAAACGCAGAAGTTTGTTAGACTTCTACTTTACGCCGGTATTCTGTGAGGTCGTGGTACTTCCCCGGTCGAGCCAGCCCATTCATGCAACACCAAAAGCTGATGCGTGGCTCTACAACAAGGAAATTGATTCATTCGTTCGACGTGTCCGAATCATTGTAACCCGCTACTATACATTTTAGTGACAAGATCTTTCAAACCTCATGTATTGTGAATCTTTTCGTTACTTGCTTTGAAAATTTCGCATATTTCGTAAACCTCGTCTGACGAACTGAATTTTTTTCACTGTCATTTAATAAAATCGGAACGAACACTGCGTCGTGTAGTGCGGGAATACCTATTACACTTGTTAGACAGCACCATTAAAGTTAACCGTCACTCCTACACTCTGGTTAACTTTTAATTCATACGTCCTTTCGTTCGATTCGTTGATTTTCGATACTTCGTACATTTCTTAGACGTCTTTATAATTTTTTAATGGTATGTGTTCGCAGCTTGATTTGTATTTTATATTACATACACGTTAATAGACTGAGACTAACTTTCGAAGACCATGCGAGCTAATTTCTTGAAGAGGGGAGAATTAAGAGTACTCTAATACCTGCACGTGCTACTCGGTGCGTGTACGTGAATTTCAAAGAAGTGGCATGGCTTTCAGGACTACATATGAAGGTATAATAATAAAATTCATATTACAATTTATATCCTGTAAAATCTAGTTCCACGCCGACAGCGTGGAAAGGGCAGAAGGAGCAGTGTTAAAGGTTTTGACCTTTATGTCTATACGATCCTATAGTAAAGTTCTACGTTTTATAAAAAATTCTCAAATGTTACCTATAATTTATTTTAACGTCATTAGGATATAATTAGCTATCAGTACATCTAATGGCAAGTGATTGTAGCAGCTTGAACTTGTCGCCAAGAATTTAAATCGCAGATGGTAACAGATTGTCCCAGAACTACCACAACAACCGTATTAGCACTGCTTTCTATATCTTTCAAATCGAAACACGACAATATTTTACTCAGAGACGGGTAAAAGTTCCTATTGAAGCATAATCCCTTACCGGATATCCTAAGTGGATCGCTTTCCAAATATCACGACGATGACAGCTAGCAAAAAATATTTCTATTGCTAATAAAATTAAACAACAGTAATGATTTCTTTGTATTACTCGAATACTACACATTTAAAATAAAAAGATTTTCGGATTTTATCGCGTTTTTTAATTAGTTTTTACAAACTATTTTTATTTCCCGACGTTTCGGATGCTTTACAGTGTCTGTGGTCACGGGGGGAGTCCCCCATTTACACACGGATGTTTCGTCAATCGTTTTATTTTAAACAATAGTAATTAATAAACACATATACAGTATAAGTAGTAACATATACAGTTAGTACAGTATGTTTAGAAATCTCTGCTAGAGAATCGTTGCCGTGCTCATTGCAAATAAACTATAAATCAGGTAAGCAATAACGAATCCGCCGAGATTCGTAATACATAGTAAATCCGGTAGATCAGACGAAACAACCCATAATCCTTTACTGTTAGAAATATCCATGAAGTCATGCGAAGTGTTTCAGCACAAGTTTAAAAAAATCTTTACAAGGATTAAAAAATCTTTCATAGTAGTCACAGTCGGTCCTGGACATCATTACCACTAATGAAGAATTTCCTAAAAAATTTTTAATATTGAAAAAAAAAAAAAAATTGTATAAAAAATAAATCTGTAAATTTTTCTTACTTTTGTATTAAGTTTTATATGGCGTGTTAAATATTACAGAATTATAAGAGATATATTAACTACTAATAAAATGACGAATATACTTGACACTTTTGAGAAGAAAAAGCAGGTCACGAAAGGTTAATCTTGTGTCATTTTGGCGAAGGCTGTTTAACACGGTAAAGCAGAATAGATTGTGTAAATAGCACAGATTAGCATATTTATGTTTTTCAACGAATCGGAAAAGATAAGTACATTTTCCAAATGTGCGAGGCTAAAAACATGACTTGTTTGGATTCGTCGCAATTGTTTGCTTAACATATTAATATGTCCTTTAACATAAACATATAAATTGTTTGTTTATATTTATTGGATATTTCAAATAAGTTAATAAAAAAGGCCTTCGGCGGTCGATTTTACTAAAAAAAAAAACTTTTTATTAAAAAGTAATATTTTCTTTTGAAAAAAAGACAAAAGTAAATAATTTTACCTACTAAGGAGCCTGTCTCGGTGGCCGAGTGGTTGGGTGGTCGGAATTCGAGTCAAGAGATCCGAGTTAGATCCCTAGGTGGCAGGCTCGTACCAATGGGTTTTTTTTAAAAACATATGTACGAATCATATCGTTGGATTGGACATTAAGACGGCGACAGGCTGACCACTTGTCACGTGTCTCAAAAATATCTTCGGTAGAAGTTTGTTCGAAACGACTTAATTGTCTAGACCTCTGTCTTCCCCTGTATTGGGAATGCCGTGAAGATATATTTTTTGTAAGAAGCCTGAAGTAATCCTTCATTGATTAAATGGAAATAATTTGCTTTTAAATGACATTAAAACTAAATGTATAAATTTTTCAACACTCAAAGTTAGACACCTCGGTGTCCTCAACGCACGTGTAAATGGGAGAGAGTTAGAATATGTGGATACGACTGTTTTACTTGGAATAACTATTGATGTAAAGCTCTAATGCGGCCTCCATATATTTAAAGTCGCAAAAAGACTAAGTACTGTGGTATACGCTGTAAGGAAAAATGAGATGCCAGACTGACTAAGAGAGCTAAAAGATCTATTTACAAATTTAAATCCCAAAATATCTCTTAACATTGACTAAAAGTACAGCTAGCGCATGAAATGTAAAGTAACGGTTGATGATGCAGACTGTTAAATATGAGGTCATAGATTTCAGACAGAATTTATACTGTTGTAGTAAACTACTCCTTATTGATATTCAATGGGAAGTAGTTAACAGCAACACTTACCTGTTTAAATCCTTAGTTATAAGATCTTTAATTTTCTGCAATCATACGTAACATATACTCATTCCCTAACTCCCAATACAACTAATCAAATTCTGTTAACGCAAAATCGTGTTTCAGATTTGTTTTCGAGTTGTTCGATAGCTAGTTATGATCATACCGTTTGAATAAAATACAATGATTAAATTTAATAAAAAACGAAACAACGAAGAAAAGGAAAGAATAGACGTGGATTGGTAGAAGGATTAGCCACTACACACATTTCACATATTTCAGAGTACCGGTCGCCGACTTACTGGCCAAACTAATGTACAAATTGTTACTAAGGCATTAATAAAAGCCTTCCTCAAAGAGAATTAAAATTAATTAAACTCGAGAATTTTGAATTAGTTGGAAAGTTCGAAAATTAGTCGAATTTTAGAAGTGTTCTAAAAGTTTAGTCCACTTATATTAACTACAATAAACAATACATATATTTGCGGTTTCAAGCATGACGTTATCGGCACTACATATATGAATCTACATTTTGGAAATCAACATATACGTATTTTTCGTTTTTAATGTTATTAAATTTCATGGTGTACAATAAAAGTATATTTATTTATTTTACATATACACTGATTTGATTAAAATTTCTTACTCCTTTAGGACTTATAGATTCGGTAATCAAGCAATTAGTATCAGAAACGTTCTGGAATAAATTAAATATGTATGATATAGAATTTCTTTTGTTTTTGCTGTCTTTGACGTTGCTAAAATAGCGCACTACCCGCTTCATAATTCTCTAGCTGCTAAATTTAAGAGAAATTAATGATGCATAGACCGTTTCGATGTAGATTTTTTATCGTCTAATCCTTTGCAGATCTAACCTGATTAAGGTCAGTTGACCTGAATAGCTATCTAAATATATAACAGTTGCTCTTCGATTTGTTTACCGAGAGCTCTAATTGCTTACCCGACACTGTAAGATTAATGCGGACATGACACGCTCATTACAAACGCATAATACGAGTACATACAATACATAAATAAATAGATTTCGGCACCGCATGTGCAACTACATTATGCTATTTTCTACAACTGCTACATTCTTTCACACAATTTTTCACGATAATATCAATCGAGGACTATTTGCCGCAAAAATGTTATAAATTGTAGTGTAATATAGGCGTAAAATAATAATTACAATTTTCAGCGGATTTATATACAAGGAAAGTCAGAGAAAAGTTTTTGATATACTATATTAATGATATACAATTATTATACGACAGGAGGTATTTTTAATACACCATATCGATGTTAAACTGACAAATGGCTGGTAGCTATGTCTGTGGTAAGAGATAGTTGGTTATTTCCAGGTGACGATATGCGTAAAGGCGCCTTATGTGTCTTTGATAATAAGATTATCCGCCTACGAGTATGTCGGTTGACTAAAACATACATTAACATATACAATGTAAAGGCAAATTTATAGCTACTTACAAACTGCGCTCCCAGACATCTCGAGTTAAGCGTATAAGGCTGAAATCAAATGTCACCCGCGGGGCAATAAAATGTATTGACATTACGTTTAAAAGACTGTATTGTTTTATAATACAAATTTTATAATAAAACTGTTATACAGTTTTTTGGTATTCACTAATTAGTCTTAAGAATATTATTCGACATATTTTTAAAAAATATTATTCCTTGTTAAAAAGTAATATTACATTTGTATTTGACAATTTTTACGACCACGTTGTATAAGTGGCGTAAAGATCGATTTAGGTGTAGGTGTTGCCAAATTTCAAATTCGCTTCTCAGACGAAGAATCTATTTATTTACAAGAAATCAGAAAAAAATAAATATAAATATATCTTCACGCAATTCCCAATACAGGGGTAGACAGAGGTCGAGTCTAGACAATTAAGTCCCTTCGACCCACCTTCCACCGAAAATATTTTCGGGACAACGTGACAGGTGGTGAGCCCGTCGCCGTCTTTATGTCCAAGCCAACGATATTCGTACATAAGTTTTGAAAACCTCATTGGTACGAGCCTACCAACTGGGGATCGAACTCGGGTCTATCGACTCGAAATTCCGACCACCCAACCACTCGGCTATCGTGACTTAACAAATCAGAGCAATGTGTAATTGTATTCCCCATCTACGTTAGTAAAAAAAATGTCATAAGATGCTTTAACATTCGCAAAAACATAAAATTATTCATTATGTGAGAGTATAAACTCTTAAATAAAATTTATGTATTTATATATTTTATATTTATAAATATATTTACCTAATTCTTCAAACAGAGCCCACAGTTTACTTTCTGCATTATTAATGCATTTGGTTTGAGTACTTTACGCTTCGTAATCTGCTTATGCTACTTGGGTCGCTGGGATTATTATAAGCCATTCTTAATGCATTAAGTACATACATACATACATAACGGCCTATTAGAGTCCACTGTAGGACATAGGCCTCTGCCGTAGGGAGGATTTGCCATAATCGCCACGCTTGGCAAGCGGTTTGGCGATCGCAGTATCAGACATGTCGCACCTTAGGCGCTGCTGCCCATCATCGGTCTGATTATTTTGGTCTGGTATTTTTGAGATGGTTATCCCGACATCTACCGGTTGCCGTAACGATATTCAAGGCTGCTTCCCTCAGTCGCCTCTTACGACACCCACGGGAAGAAAGGGAGTGGCAATCTTCTTACACCGTTAACACGCGGCTAATAACGCATTAAGTGTCTGTATAAAAATCATTACTTCTTTTATAATTCCGAAAATATCTTCGGTGGAAGGAGGTTCAAAGGGACTTAATTGTCTAGACTAGACCTCTGTCTACCCCTGTATAGGGAATTGCGTGAAGATATTTATTTATTATTACTTCTTTTATAGAAAAACAAGTGAATGAACAAGTGAATATTCTGTCTCGTCAATGGTGATAACCTTTACTTATTTATTGGATTTATTGCATACGTTTATAGATAGGGACACCTTCACATACAGAGTTATTACTCCGAATTAAGCAGACAAAGCTATGTTGTAGAATCAGAATCAATGTACACAGTAACCTATATCCCTGACAATATAGATAAAGTGTTATTTTTTCATTGACTTTACGAGAGTCGAACCCGTAATCTCAGAGCTGGTCACCTTGGCAATCGTTATGAACGCTACGCGTCCATAGAGGTTGCTAAAATCATGTACCTGTCCCGTTAAAATTGGGATATATTTTGGCGTAAAATTGATTTGGAAGGAATTTTTTATCTCTTTCTTTAACAGTATCAACGAAGGAGGTCATGCTTAGAGTTTGAAATCACTGCACATCTCGTAACTTAGTCTTTTCACGTCATTGGGCTGGAAATGTTGTTTCGGCATATTTGGCATTTCATTCAGCAATACCCACGCACTTTGTTAATTCACATGGTATATTTTATCGTTCGGTTGGATACTATGACGGCGATAGTCACATCACCTGTCTCAAATATATTTCGATAAAAAGTAGTACGAAAGGACTAAACATTGTCTAGACTTCTGTCTATTCCAAAAAATTCCATAAAAATGTTACATGATATCACAGGAATTTTCACACTTGCTACTTTAAACTTACTCCTTTTAAAACTAAAGTAGGAAAAAATACGGTATATTAATCCAGTACATATCAGTCAAGTGCAATGTGAAGTAGTACACGCGAATTAGAGTGTCACTAAATGTCCGATCCAATGATTGCTCATGTCCGGCGCGATTTATTGCCTTTCAGCACTGTGATTTGTCAACACGTACTACGTTTATAAATTGAACTGTTAATTGTAAACTTTTTCCAAATCAACATACAAAATACACATTTACGGTTTTAATCTCATCTTAGGTTATATCTTTCACACCACAATACAAATGGAATTTAGCAACATGTACATATGCACTTACTGGACAGTAAAAATCCAACGAAGAACACAACCCTCCAAATACTGGGGTAGTCAAGACAATGTTGTCCTTTGAACCCTATCTCCAGAGCTTATTTTTGGGACGTGTAAGTTGGTGAGCCCGTGTCTGTTTTTAATTGAAAATATTTGAGTCTACATCTAAATTCGTTTTTGCAACTTCTAGTAGAATTTTTATAATGTAATATAAAATAAAATACAAATTCAAATATTACAATAAAGACATTAGTGACTACTAATAAACCTATCCGATTAAATATTTTGTCCCTTATGAAATTTGATTGAGATAAAGTTTATCCATCGTCTTTTGCAGTTTTATACTACGACTTAAGCTAAATAAAGTAGCAGCTGTGTAAACTATCAATAACAAACCGTCACTGATTGAAAGTAATTTAGTAAATCTTCAATCATCCTTAGAAAGATATACACATCTAATCACATTTAAATTACATTTAATAACATTTATTGTAAGGCACATGCTTAAAATAGCTTCTTATATGTACATATATAATCCACTATGTTTTACTTCAGACGTCGTTAAATTGAAATTTTACTACCATCGTAAATTAAATGCGCCTCGGGAACGTAATGCCTCCTTTGTTCATGGCTAATGGCATTGGTTCGCTAACAACAACTATGTGCGATATAAATCACATATCCTTATGTGATTCTACCAAACATATCGTTTATACCTGTAGGCGTGATAAATCCTTTGTTATTTTTTAACTTGCGCGCAATTTATTCCTAAGTGTTTGCCAAACCACAACAACAACGCACTTTATAGACAAACTGGTTGAATTTGGTGAATTTATGTATTTTACGTACTTATATTAACTTTCGAATTTGAAAAGTTGATGCCTTGTTGTTTGTTATTAATTACGAAGTACTGGTAACGAGTAATTAAGCAGCACAATCCGGGTACTTCAGAACAAACTTGAAAGCCAGTTGAATTTACACATATAAAATGTTATTGTGACATATTTCTATGAAATGTGTATATGGTATGCGAATTTGTGGGAATATGTGGATGATAAAACAATAATTGCGTAAACAGTCCATTTTTTTCTTCCATGTAACTAGTAGATTAGGTTTTCAATATTCATTTAATCAACCCTTTACATCTCTATTTATTTTTACCCATGTTTGCTATATAACTTTCGCCGAAATTCGTCTTTAATTTACTTAAAAACAAAAGAAATCCAGACAAGAGGACTCTGGAACTCTTTTCTATCGCTTAATAAGGTGTGGTCATTTATTCATCGATATCCCTACTTCTGTAGGTTTCGCAGTGGGTCGCCGTGTTATACTTACATCAGTATTATTTTGTGGTATATGAATTTTGTTTTTAATATATAAAAATAAGATATAGTTACTCTGGGGTAGGCAGAGGTCTTGAAAATTAAGTTGTTTTCGATCCACTTTTCACTGAAGGTTATTCACAGGACATGTGGTAAGCCTATCGGCGCCTTAACATCAAAACTATACATAAATTATACAAATATTGTATTAATGATACAAATTTGAATATTTGCAATTATATTTCCATACATAAATATTCATGTACACATATAAAACTACGTAGCTCGAGTACAAACATTCTTATTGACCACACAAATATTTACACCTAACGGGATTTGAACTCTTAACCCTGAGCTTGGCTGGCAGCATTACTACTAACTCGGCTGTTAGGTCGAAAAAAACACATCCCAAAAATAAAAGCAATCAATCATCTCGATAATAATTGTCTGTTTTGATGGAAAGTCCCATGAGTGTGTTTGCGTTGACATAATAAAATTGAAAGCGGTTATTACTTTGTAAACAACAATGTAAAATTTTGGGTTTTACATTTTGTTATAGATAAGGGATCCACATTGTCCGAGTAATTTCGATAATTTTAATTGATTTTTTACGAAAATTCTTGTAAATAAATCAAGGATCGACGATCAACGGATCAACTTTTTTTTTATGAAACCACACGATGTTTAGGAATTTTTTATTTCGTTACAGGGCTGAAACAGCTGTTATATATACGAATACTACCAATAAAAAGAGTCCTTTTAGGTATTTTCATACTTATGCTATTCCGAATTATCGAAGAAAATATAGGAAATCCTTACTTTATACGAAACAATACTAAAAACCAGATTTCGTTTTTCATTTTAATAGCATTTAGGAGCGCAGTCTGCCATCGGATTCTCGATCTTGTGTTTATTAGTCGAGATGGTTATCCTACCATCTGTTGGTAGTCAATTATATCTCAAGGCCTGTTCTATAGTCGCCTTTTACGACACTTACGGAGAGAAAGGGAGTGGTATATTCTTATATGTAATACTCCCAATACCACACGGCAAAAATTTTAGATATGAAAAAATAATGAACAATGGGGTAGTAATTTTATCTAGTTATTAAATATAAGTTATTCAAATATACTAAGATTCAGCGTCAAGTTATGAGAGAGATTGTTTTGAGTAACTTGTAATTATTTATATTCTAAGAATTTTAGCCAGAATTTACGCTACTATTGAAAATCACTAAACCGGATAAATCATAAAGCGTGTAACATGTCGACATAAAATCGCTCATAAATAAAATTCAACCAGAATCTTTATCGTTGTCTTCGTCGTATAATCCCGGTTACAAGTACATTATATATTTCCGTCATTAAATCCAGCGTCCTGGTAATTAAAGCATGAATTATATTGACCTGATTGCTTTACAAAAGTCGTAGTAGTACACTATAATGACTACATCTACAGTAAAATGTGTCTTTGTGCACAATATCTAACTATTAAAAAAGACTTAAAATTATAAAACGTAACAGTCAGTAATAATTTTATCAGGTAATAATAAGTTTGTAAAAGTCCGCTAAAGGACATAGGCATTGTAGGTAAATAATGTCTATAACGCGATGGTAGGCAAACGATTACGGTACGAGAGAGTTTTCACACTGCTGCCCGTCACCGGTCTGCATAATTTAGGCCTGATGTTTTTCGAGACCTTTATCCTGACATTTGTCAGTAACCATTGCCATTTTTTTTGGCTTTTCATTACTCCCTCTTACGACTCACTACATGACATAAAAATAAAATATTTGTTATAGCGCCATCTATTGTTGCAAAACATTATCTGTACTAGCAAAAATTAAACTATGTACTATCCAACTTAACGATCTCCGTAGATGAGTGGCGTGCACCCCGGTTTGCATCGTGTCGCCAGCTCTAGCGGTCACTAGAGTTAACACTTTTTCTATATTTTTCGGATCTGGGTGTTTGTGGTACCTTCGATGTTTCTGATTCCATAATACAAATGCTTAAGGTGCTTTCTTTGAGATCAGAGCAATGTGTCCAGCAATATGTATTAATGAAAGTATTTATTTAAAAAAGTACTAAAAAAAACCAGATTATTAAGCACTATATCCTCTTGAAAAATTATTTTTCAGAACGTTGCACTAACGTGAATACTAGCGCTTTTCTTTCATAGCACGCGCTACATGTAGTCTTAGTGTGTTCATTTTCACATCACGACACATTTATATTTGTTTTGTTTATTATTTTTTATCTTCTCTTTACATAAGAATCTTACGAAATGTCAGCTTCGCAGATGCGGTGCCCTTTTTAGACTATTGTATCTAATACGGCGAGACGTGAACGATTGATCATGTCCGGTCACTGCCGCCGCCTATTAACCCACAAATCCGTCTATTAGTTTCTATTTTTCAAGTATTGCATAATCTGTGAATTATAACTTATGCATTATTTAAAATTTTAATCTAATTTAGGAAGAACAAAACACAGACTAATGAAAATGTAATTGCAGTAAATTAGTACATATACGTATATGCGCAATAAAACTTCTCGAACTTCAGCATACACCCTTCAAAATTGTTAACTTAACCTGATAAATATTTTTGACAGTAAAAACATTAAAAATATTAAAACTTAGTGAGTTAAAACAACATACCGGTAATCAGGACAAAGGTACTATATATATTTCTGCTAAAGAATAAGCACCTTCATTAGAATCCCCACGATTATAAAGCGAAATGAAAGATAGGCAGCACTTATAACTTATTAGAGTAGGTATAATAAAACATTTGTTAAAAAAATTGGAGCATTAAATATAGACAAAATGTATTACATTGGAGAATATTTATATTAAAGATATAATAATATAATTTTTTTTAATTTATATGATATTATAATTCATCGTTGTGCACTATATATGTACATATTGACATCTGTATGTACATAGTATTATATTCTATTTAATATGGCAGCAAATAAAAAAAATAGATGAACCTAAATACCTGAAGCATTCACTGGCTGATTTGCTGACTATCATATCATATCATATCATCACGGTCTGGCTCTAACTAGTGGTTATTGCAGTAATAGAGCTAGAGTGGTATTAGCAGTTGGCTGTAAATTCTTATAAACATTTCTGTATCAAAAAAAAAATATATAGAAATGCAAAAATCTCCTTACAGAATAACGCTTATTCCTTAAAACATCAGTGGTGGTGTTGGTTCGAAAACCGACTAGTATGCAAATGTATCACAAGGCCTCAAGAGCTGGTTCATATTTTGTTTAGCAAATCAGTCTCGCGCTATGGTCTCCTATGGTCAGTCTAAATACGATGATTTCAATTTGGCTTACTTCAATTTGCCATTTTTCATGCTTATTTCTGCCTTGCGGTAATATTTATCACACCTTTACTTTTTATTGATGTCGTAAAAGTTTATTTTAAAACATTTAAAAAAGGCATGCGGTCAGATAAGTGGAATAATAACTATATACTAAAACACTAGATCAATAGTAAGCAGCGTCTAAGGTTTGAGGTGTCTGGTACAGTAATCAACAATCCGCGAGACAAGCACTGCGTTTATTCAAAATCTTTCTTGCGAGACAGACTTATATCCTGCAGTGGATTTTCCAAGCCATTTCTTAGTTATACTTTTGTAACGGGTTTGAATTTCCCGACGAGAGTACATTTAAAAGAAGAGGGAATTTATATAACTACTAATGAGTGTCTACTAGTTGATATACAACAAAGCAAAGCAATGGGTGCAAAATATTTATCTAGATTCATTTCACATGTTTTTATTAAATAAATTAAATCTTTCGTGAAATTACTTTATTGCATATATAAATGTATTTGTATTGTTACTTGCGGTTACATCCGGCTTAATGCTAGTTTCAGACGCGTTGTTGTGAAACCGCAAAACCCTATATTCACGCACAGTGAATTTCAATGTGGAAAACAATATAGTAGTCGTATATAGTGTTACAAGGCACTTATATTAAAAGAAAATTGTAACAGTGCTAGTGTTATTTAATAAATAAACTTACGTAGAAAAGATGAAACGGATAGGGGTTTAAAAAAGGAACAAAAAAGTCAAATAATTATATTGTCGAATGTCACATATGATTGGACAAATCGTTCGTCATGTGGTTCATTCTCATGGGACTGGTCATTATTAATTCAAAAAGTTAAGGAATGTTCTAATACATAATATATAACAATAAGCGCACAACATGGATTCTATAATTTAACAAATCTATTTAAATGCACAATAGAAATGTTCTAATACGTAAATGAACACAAAAATGTACTTAACATGATTGGAAAACAATTTTCATTTCCATATATTTTATAGAATAAGGGTAATGCTCAACAAATTGAGGTCAGGAACATCTGCACACAAGTTTATTCAATTAATTGATGCGTTATTATCCCTAATGGCAGAGATGGTCGTTCCGCTGCTGCTTTGTGGCAGACATTTAAAAGTGGCCCTATGACATGTTTCTATAATGATATTGGCACCAAATCTGCCCAAGGCATTAGAGGTGAACAATTCTTGAATATGACAGTGGCTGTCTGTTGATGACGTGGTAACCATCACAAAAAGTACCAAACCAAAACTAAGCAGACCGATGATGGGAACCACCTCCTAAGGTGCAATATGTTTCCTTCTGCGCTCGTCAATATGTTTGCCAAACGTGACAAAGATTCTTTATGGGGTAATTTTACAGACCGTTGTGTTATGTATGTATCCTGTTATAATAAAATTTAGGTCACTGGAACATAAAGTTAGTAAAGAGAGTGGTTCCCTAGCCACTATATATAGATACCGTCTACGCTACCATGGTTTTTACAAGGTGGTAAACGTAAAAACGTAATGGAAATAGATTAAAAATAGACTATCAATAAACGAATATATTATATATGTTATACTTATTTCGATATGAAATATATAGCGCGAATGAGTGAAGACCGAATGGCAAAGAAAATATATAGCACGAATATTAATATTAAAAGGGGTTGAGGTAGGCCGAGAATAACTTTCGAAGATCATGTGAGCAAATCGAAGAGGGTAGGGTCAAGAGTACTCGGATACCTAGACGTGCATGTATGAAGAAATTGATGAATCTGAAAGAAGCGAATAAGGTGTGTAAGGACCGTGACACTTGGCCTTCTGTTCTCTCTGGCTACCCCGTCAGGGACTGTGCGTGAAGATAAATAAATAAATAAATTATTTTCGATAAATAAATGATTTGATTTATAATATTGAGTGGTATTAGGCTAAGACTTTCTAAGATAACATATTTTTTGTTGATATTTACCACTAGTTACATCATGGGATGGGATGGGATAAAACATTGTATTGCCTCTATTTCAAATTTCCACTAGAATTATAGCCGCCTTTTCTACTCAGGTAAGTAGTTTAAAGGCTACATGTTTTTTGCTATATTATAGATCTTTGCAAACTATAAGTACAAGTGCAATCTCGATGAGTGGCCGCATCTGATTCAATTCTATACACATACATACAAATAATAATTTTAATTGTTTGACTCAAATATAAGTGATTCTAAAATACCATTAGAACGTCCAATCAACGTAATGACAATCCATTAATTATGTTGTGGTTAATAGATGTGAAGGATCCCACCTGTTAGCGTGAGTGGACACATGTAGCTTTTATTTGTTTTTCCATAATATTATGTTATTGCGATATAACAGTAAATTATATTGCCTTTAGTTTATGAAACAATGAACACTATAATTGAATACAGCTTTCATACAAAATCATATTACGTAATATCATATCATCATCATAAAGACCCGTACAACGTCCAATACAGGGCACATGTATCTTCCCTACAGGAGGTTTGTCATGATCGTCACGCTCGGCAAGCGGATTTACGATCACAGTACCAGTGCACATTGCACCTTAGCTGCTGCTCGTCACGGGTTACTCAATTTTTTCCCATATTTTCTTCAATAATTATTAATTACAGTGTGGTTATGGCGTCTCACGCCGGTACGCACGGTAATTTATAATTATCAATTAATTTTAAGTATACCATCAGTCTAAAACCTCGAAAGCCTACCTCGAAAAGCCAATTCTGTATTTAAAATACATTACGTCTCAACCATTCACTGGATAGCTACATTAAAATTTTATAAATAAATAATTGATTATTTTATAGAACCGTATAAATTTATATGACGGCATGTAATAAGACATAGGATACTTTTAGTGAACTCCCTAGATACAAAATATAATCCCGTGAAGGGTACTGAAATCCGTTCATTCTGCGTAAACTACATTATAATAGCATCCTCGATTACATAGCAACATGTAATAATTTTAAATACAATTAAAATTAGTTCTATTGATAATTACTACCATAGATTATTACGATTAAATAAGTTCCTGCAATATATATAATAAACATTGGAATGCGTGAATTATAGAACTATTTAATAAACGCAATTATTCGTATAACATGGAGAGCATATTTGCAAGAAAAGATGACTACAGTGCAACTGTAATCATACCGAAATATTCAAGCTTCTCATCCAGGTGTCTTTAATCTTCCTCGTCGTTTCAGACTTCTGTGATACGTTCCGGTTATTATGACATGAAACGTATGCTCCCTCCTTACAACCGGAAAAAGACTACTGTTATTAGCAAACCAAAAGGATTGTCTCAAAAAACAAGTTCTTATTTGCTAAGATTACTCAAGTTGCCATTCCTTACTGTTGAATCAAAAGAGTTTTTTGATATGTCTTATTTTTCAATGACAGATATATTTTTTTTAGATAAGTGTCACTTGTAGGGTATTGACGAAAGCATGACCTGAGTATCATAACGTAAGGTGTCCAGTACAAACACACACACAGTGTGTGTGTGTGTGTGTGTGTTTGTACTGGACACCTTCTACCCTTCACCTACCCTTCTTTGTATCTGCTTTTTTAGATCTCTAACACTACATTTTATATTGACGAAGTATTTAATGTACTGGAAGTGGCAATATTTTTTTAATACTAAATATTACAAAAGTGATGTCATAGTTTGCATGAGCTTTAAACAAGTTGCAATAAATATCTTAATCTCCTATACATGATAAGAGGGATAGATGTAAAGTATTTTATGATTTAAAGTGTAGGCTTACGTAGGCGTCGTAATTAAGTTTAATGCCACATAGAACGAAGGCCATGAAAACTATTTGTATGTCTTCACGCAATTATTTGGGAAATATTCATCAAGCAAATGTTTGTCTTTAGCGGTATTCGAACTTACAACCCTTAGTTACGAAAACAAGTTCAGTACCAACTAGCCTAGTTGGGCTCTATCGGGGCGTCTACTAAAACAATATGTAAAATCCATTACACTGTTTTTTATTATTTTATTAATTTAATTATTAATGTTAATTTATCTCATATAAGTCTAGTTTGTAGTTTGTAACATTTTTTGTAAATGAAAAACGAAATAGAAAAATTTGTAAAATTTTTAATTTTTAAATAATAATTAATCAAAAAAAGATACGCTAAGCTGATCTCCATGGTTGCTAACATACCAATGTAATGGTACACACATAGGCACTGTAATTAGTGAACTATAGGCTAGTTTTTTTCGATTTAGGACAATACGTGAAAAAGTAATGATATTCTCTGGTGGAAGCGTGCGTTATATTTAATATCAATTCTGTAAGAGCTGCTACTCTTCCATTTATTTAAGTATTAAGTTTTAATACATAAGCGAACATACCGAGGAAAGTATTTCTCACATGCCAATATAATCGATTACTAAATGATATAAATCCACTAGACATCGGTAATAATAAAGAAAACGACAAGTGAACAATTTTTAATTTATGTTCTACTAGAGTCGTGATAGCCGAGTGGTTAGGTGGTCGGAATTTCTAGTCATGAGACCCGAGTTCGATCCTCAGGCTCGTGCCAATGGGGTTTTCAGAAACTTATGTACGAATTATATCGTTAGCTGGGACATAAAGACGGCGACGGGCTCACCAACTGTCACGTTGTCCCGAAAATATCTTCCGTGGAAGGTGGGTCAATGGGACTTAACTTTCTAGACTAGATCTCTGTCTGCCGAATATCTGAAGATATTTATTTATTTATTATTTATGGCAATGCAACAAAAAAGAATATCAAAGTCAGATTACATTGAATAGTACAACTTCGACAATTCTTTGTTCGGGTCTGTCTGAGAAATTATTTCTTGTTGTTTTTCGATTAATTACTAGCTGTCACAGAGCATATTGTTAGTTTGATAACTAGATGATATTTAAAAAAATATTTTATATATGAATGAAATCCAAACAAAATGTGTTTTCATGTATTAAACGTAAAAAATGATTTGGTCGCAGATTTTTGAGATAAATAATCATGAATATACAATTTCTTTTAAAATAAAAATAAATCGAAGTAATGTTAGTTAAAAGTTAGTCACAGAAACTCTTTTATTATCTTAAAAGATACTGAGTTTTGTTAAAAATAATTGTATTATCAGAAGTATCAAGCACAAAGAGGATTATAGATAAAATCCAAAGGTTTCAAGCGGTAATCCGATGAGCAAGCATTGTGAACGTCTTCACATCCCTTCAAAAATTAAATAAGAAATTCTTTTGAAGTACAATGTGAATAGCTTCAATAAAATTAATTTTGTTTTTTTTTTTTTTTAATATATATATATATATACATATATATATATATATATATATATATATATATATATATATATATATATATATATATATATATATATATATATATGTATATATATATATATGTATATGTATATATATATATATATATATATATATATATATATATATATATATATATATATATATATATATATATATATATATATATATATATATATATATATATATATATATATATATATATATATATATATATATATATATATATATATATATATATATATATATATATATATATATATATATATATATATATATCTTCACGCAATTCCCAATACAGGGGTAGACAGAGCTCAAGACTAGACAACGTGACAGGTGGTGAGCCCGTCGCCGCCTTTATGTCCAAGCCAATGATGAAATTCGTACATAAGTTTTTTTAAAAACTCATTGGTACTGCCACCTGGGGATCGAACTCGGGTCTCTCGACTCGAAATTCCCACCACCCAACAAATCGGCTATCGTGAATATAAATATAAGGTTTACAAATTAAAGTTAGTTCAACCCCAATTATTCCCTGAAAAAAATCTTAAATTAAAAATAAATGTATTTGGATTTTCTGCTTCCCTACTTCAGCCGAGTTACAAAAACATTACTCCATAGTAACTAAGCACACTACCCCTCCCCTTTTTATAAATCCCAAGTTTCGAGTTACTGATCGGACTGACAGAGAGGTCCAAAAATGATACTCGTTACCCATGGTATTTTCCGGTTTTAATCATTGAAGTTTGTTCAAATGTGAACAAAAACCTCTTAGAATGTATTAAAGTGATTGTGCAGAGTATTGGTGTTTGAGAAATGGTATGCTTGGTTAATTTAATTTTGTCAGATATTTTTTTTTTTTTTTTTTTTTAAAAATAAAATGCATTTATTTGGAACATTAAGCATATGTTAACAATCTATAGTGTACGATAATAACAACCTTAGTAAAACTGTGTCGTTGCTATTCGTGATTATATTAAATTTAAGATTAAGTAAAGGAATGTTTTCAGTATCATGTATCTCAGTTTCATGAGAATCAACGTAAACTTGGAATATAGTGACAAAAACTGTTACAATGAAGCTATTTTTTTCAGATTTGATTGTGTCATGAAGCAGGTACTCGCTCAATACATGCTTTCCTACCACATGCCAGACGCGTTACAAACAATATCTACTATATCATCTAGCGAGCTAGTATAAGAACCTATTTCATTCCACCGAAATAGATAATGTCTATAATAATAATAATATAATTATAACCTCTATAAGTCGCAGGAAGCTTGATTGGCATTTCGTAACTATTACTTTAGTTATGAAATCAAAAAATATTAAAATTTTAATAGATGATATGGCTGGAGTAGCGATCTAATATATATATATATATGTATATATATATATATGTATATATATATATATATATATATATATATATATATATATATATATATATATATATATATATATATATATATATATATATATATATATATATATATATAGATATAGATATAGATATATATATATATATATATATATATATATATATATATATATAGGTCATAATTTCTGTCACATGTTTAACCTAAAATAATTAAAACAAGTTTATTCATTATGTAACTATTTATATACCAAAATGAACTTAACGAAACATAGATTCTTATGACACTAAAGTTTATTCAAAATGACCTCCGTGATTTTGAATACAGGCCTTCAATGTGTGCGGCCAGTCGTCTATCGCAGCACGAACAAGGTCCATGTCAATATCGGCGGCGGCCTTAATCAAGGATGTCTTGAGTGACTCCAAATTGGGATGAGGCTTTGAGCACGCCTTTTCCTCCAAGTGTTGCCATATCTTGTAATCTAACGGATTCAAATCTGGACTGGAGGAGTCTTGTGTGCTCTTCGCTCTATGAGCTGGCACCGAATCTTGTTGGAATACCCAGTGCCTGTTATTGAACATGGTATGAGAAACAGGTTCCACAAGGTTCGTCAGGACTGTATTTTGATACACAACTGCATTCGTTTTTACACCTTTCTCGCAAAAATGTACCTCTGTTAAGCCCCAATAAGAAAATCCCAACCATACCATGAGCGAGCATGGAAAATGACCTCGTTGGACACGCGGAATACGGTTGCTCGCTTCTTCACTACTGTGTGCGTACACCTTATCATTTTGTTTGTTGTAGCTCTCTTCTACGGTAAAAAATTTTACATCCGAAAAAAGAATTTCCCGATATTTTTTTCCCGTGTACCGCTTAAACAAAGCGCGGCATCTCTTCAGTCTCAGGTGCATTAGACGAGCATTCAAACAATGTCCTGTTTTTCTTCGATATGCCCGAAGCCGTAAGTCTTCATTTAACACCCTTTTCACCGTGGTTCTGCTTAACCCCATCTGAAGGGCCAACAGTTTCTGCTTACGTTTGGGATTTCTTTGAATTCGAGCCATCACAGCTTCCATCACTGCTGGAGTCCTAACAGACCGAGGGCGACCACTTCTTGACCTGTCATCTACATTAGAGTCTTCATTGTATCGTTTGAAGGTATGATAAACGAATCTTTTGGTTATATTCAAATTTTTCAGTATGTCAAAAACTTAAATTGGCGCGTAACCGCAACGATGCAACGCTATAACTGCAACACGGTATTCTTTAAGCGTCCACTCCATATTTAAAAATGAGTAAAATTCTAAAAAGTATGTAGTTTTTTTCATGAACAATTCGAAATTCGAATTCAATAAACTTTTTTATGGCCAGCATTCTAAAAGAAAAGTTTTTACTGTGTGATTATACTTATGACCTGACTGTGTATATATGATATGTCATAATAGTTTCTTAATGTAGTTTTTCTTAACGAAACACTGTAAGACGTCAACATACCTTTTAAGGGAACCATTAACATAAGTGGTTTTATGGCGCTGAAGCACATTATATGATTACTTAGAATCTAGGGAGTGCTACCTCTACGAATAATTGCTCCTTATTCATGTCAACAAAGTTAATTTGGGAAATGCTACTGTTTCGCTCCCCCGTTCAAAAAGCATTTAGTTTACTCTTGGTATCATTAAAAATTAATAAAAAAGGCTCAAAGCATGTAAGTGTTTTTTTAATAATTCCTCATTTAATTATTAAAAATAAAATAAAATATCTTCACGCAATTCCCAATACAGGGGTAGACAGAGGTCTAGTCTAGACAATTAAGTCCCTTTGACCCACCTTCCACCGAAGATATTTTCGGGACAACGTGACAGGTGGTGAGCCCGTCACCGTCTTTGTGTCCAAGCCAATGATGTAATTCGTACGTAAGTTTTTGAAAAAACTTATTGGTACTGCTACTGATCGAACTCGGGTCTCATGACTCGAAATTCCGACCACTCGGCTATCGTGACTTTAATTATTAAATATATTAATATAAGTATAATTTACTAACAACTAATTATACATATAAGTTGAATCAAAAGATAATACGGGACGGGCTCAGCTGACACGTCGACCTAAATAAGCTCTAGTGACATGTGGTTGGAAAATATAAAGTTATCAAAAACTCGGTCTACCCCGACGTTTGGTGACAAAAATATAAAAAATAACATAAGACATTTAATGAAATTATTCAATAAAAAGAATTTTGCTCAAAATATACAGATATACACAATATACAAATGTATAGAGACACAGAAAGAACACTCTAATCTTCTAATACGATGGACATACGATGCTGTTATGGTATTATGTTTGTTTAAAAAATATTCGTTGCAAAATTCTCGATAGCCGAGTGGTTGGGAGATCAGAATTCGGGTCAAGAGACTCGAGTTAGATCCCCAGGTGGCGGTGATCAAAACTCGGGTCTCTTGATCATAACTTATGTGCGATTGATGTCGTAGGCTTGGACATAAAGTCGGCAATAGGCTCACCGTTGTCCCAAAAAATGTCACGTTGTCCCAAAAAATGTCTCCGATGGATGGATGGAAAAAACTTTATAGTCAGGATCTCTGTCTCACACTAATGGGAATGGCGTGAAAATATTTGTTATTTAAGAAGAAGCGAAAAACCACGGTATGAGGAAAAGAAAAACTTTGTGACCATGACTTTGTGACATTGACTGAATTGGTTCAACATGCAACGTCACGATACCCGTTCCGCACCCTGAGTAATATATATATATATCTATATATATATATATATATATATATATATATATATATATATATATATATATATATATATATATATATATATATATATATATATATATATATATATATATATATATATATATATATATATATATATATATATATATATATATATATATATATATATATATATATATAAAGTATACAGTTTTATATATTATAAAAGGGTGTTAAATAAAGATTTAGGGCTTCGGGCATATCTAATGAACCTGAGACTGAAGAGACCCTGCGCTTTGTTGAAGCGGTATGCAGGAAGAAAATATCGGGAAATTCTTTTCTCAAATGAAAAAATTTTTACCATAGAAGAGAGCTACAACAAACAAAATGATAAGGTGTACGCACACAGTAGTGAAGAAGCGAGCAACCGTATTCCGCGTGTCCAACGAGTCCATTTTCGATCCTCACTCATGGTATGGTTGGGAGTTTCTAATTTGGGCTTGACAGAGGTATATTTTTGTGAGAAAGGTGTAAAAACGAATGCAGTTGTGTATCAAAATACAGTTGTGACGAACCTTGTGGAACCTGTTTCTCATACCATGTTCAATAACAGGCACTGGGTATTCCAACAAGATTTGGCGCCAGTTCATAGAGCGAAGAGCACACAAGATTGTGAAATCGACGTGAAAATCGGCGTGAAATCGTCTTCATCCGGCACGAAGACTGGCCCTCCTCCAGTCAAGGTTTAAATCCGTTAGATTACAAGATATGGCAACACTTGGAGGAAAAGGCGAGCTCAAAACCTCATCCCAATTTGGAGTTACTCAAGACATCCTTGATTAAGGCAGCCGCCGATAGTGACATGGACCTCGTTCGAGCTGCGATAGACGACTGGCCGCACAGATTGAAGGCCTGTATTCAAAATCACGGAGGTCATTTTGAATAAAATTTAGTGTCATAAGAATCTGTGTTTTGTTAAGTTCATTTTGGTATATAAATTGTTACATTATGAATAAACTTGTTTCAATTATTTTATTTTAAACATGTGACAGAATTTATGACCTGACTAGGTTTACCATCCACGACTCGAATTAACATTTTCAACACACAAATGTATACCTCTAACGGAATTTGAACCCAAACAAACTCAAAAGCAATCTCTCAGCCATGAAGGCAGGGAAGATCCGATAGCCTAGTTGGCACCAACTAGGCTATCGGATCTTCATGTTAAAAATGAGTTAGTCTGAATGACTTTCAACGTTTTCTTCAGTTTTTGCTAATCTATTGCTAGATGCAT